>JAJJMB010016669.1:593726-618484 GCA_023531105.1 Papaver atlanticum | reverse complement strand
TTTGCCAAGGTAGATTCTCAAAACATTGATTGTAAATGTTAAGCATGTGACATCAAATCACCTAAGCTAAGCATGACCCATCTAATCAAATGACAACCAATTTAATCAAATCATATTTCAATTAATTTTAGTGCAAAAGTCATAAAAAAGAATAAAACAAATTTACCCATGTATGAAGTTCGGCCTCCTCCGTCGTCCCAGTGTTGGGGTTTAGCTCCTCATATTATAAAAACTCTCAAAATATTTTTTATTTGCTCAAAAATTGTTTACAATGGTGAAAACGGAGAAAATAGTGAAAAACAGTAATTTGCGACGCACAAAAATCGTTACAAAATGAACGATACTAGAGAAGTGCTGTAGACTCTGTTCCGCGGTCGCTGGAAAGGAGTTGGGAACTGTCGCATTTAAGCGAATGTTTTCAACGACTTTCCATTACAGGCTTTTGTTCTTCGTGTTCTTCAATTCTGCAACAGCAACAGCAGCAGAACCCGAGTTTCTGCAACTCGTGATTTCTTCTTCTCTGGCTCTCCTAAGCTCCCCAAACTCTCGATACCCCTTCTATATGACCTGGGTAATCTATTTATACCCGAAAGATGCATCGAATCTCCTCCATAACTTCAAAAAATCTTCTCTTTATTATTTTTATTCTCACGGCAATAATTTCATGTTTTACCTTCTCCACGCGTTTGCAGTTTTATTTCTTTCCTTGTTTAACTCTTACACGCATCTAGCATTCTCACAGAACATTCCAAACTCTCCCAGCACACTCCAGCAACAACAAACGCGTGAATATCTTCTCCCTTTGCACGTACTCCCCTGTTTTTCTCCATGACACGATTCAGCCAATTTCTGATCCAAACGAACACCCATACTAGCTTTCTATAGTCATATCACGTCTACCCACTAAGTTTCAGGGATTGAATCTCACTAAATCACGTCCAAACATCCGATAGAAATTCTGTTGTTAATGAAAATATTTTCCCGCCAAAATTCATTTTTTGAATTTGAGAAGAAGATGCCCTCCCCCTAATCCTGCACGGGTGTCCCTTTAGCACTTGTCTTATGGGGTGCAAATAGTAATTTTTGGGCGTAGATGGTAATTTTTCCGGGGTTCCTCCGACACATTTTTGGGGTGCTTCCGGTGCATTTCTGGGGTGCCTTTAGTAGTCTATCCTGGGGTGTGAAACACCACTTTTCGAGCCAATTTCGCCGCAAGAGTTTATTTCTCTAAAAATACCTACAAAGACATAAAATAACAAAATAAATACAAAATCTAACACTAACAATATATACAATTGAGGCATATTAGACACAATAATGCGTCTATCAATACTCTTGCGCATGTTTCATTCCGTTACATTGCCACAAAAACGAGTATCTCTCAGACATGACGAATTGGCTCGGGAGTTTCTTCTTCACAACATCAAAGTATGTAACTGTCAGGGTATGCATGGAAGGGGGGGGGGGGGCGGTTTCTACAAAGCTGAAGGAAGAAGGTAAATCACAAACCTGAGTAAAAGTCTGCAAGGCTTGCTGGTATGTGTGGCTATTCTCACAACAAGCAGAGTATAGGTCTTTAAATATTATATTTTGCACGGACCTGGTCTGATTCTGAGAAGCGAGATAGCATAATTGCTTGTGTCTGACATCGTATAAATCCCCAAACCACCATCTTTAATAGGTAAAGTGGAGATACATTGCTGCAAAGGGCCAAAGGCATCTCAATCTCCGGTCACAAGGTGCCTCAAAAAAAGAAAAAGGTTATTATCAAAAATATCAATACCTTGTTGAAGCGCCGAAGGCCTGGTGGTGCGCATAATGAAGTATAACTTAGAAACCCAAGCACAATTACGTAAAAGAAGCAATTCGCACTGAGGATCCTTAAGCTTCTTAATAGAGGTCATGAGATGGATAGTTTTGTTAACTCTATTAACAACCATATCACTACAAAATTATGGATCAAGACTAATAGGACCTCCAAGAAGCTTCACACCACCAACGGGTCTGCCAATGTCGGTAGGAAACATACCTTCACTGAAGCTTCTAGCATCAACGGTTGGCCAAAAAACTTCTGTCTTCTTGATATTAAGATGCAACCCCCTCAGCAAACCTTCAGACTGTATGAACTTTAAAGCCTTTGCCACCTCCAATGTGTCCCCAATAATAGTGTCATCATCTAGGTACCACGCATGTGAATCTAACTTGCACTACGAAGCTATCTTTTTCACCAAGGGGTGGAGCGTGAGGGCAAAAAGGAGGGGACCCAGTGGGCCACCTTGTTGAACGCCTTGCGCAGAAGATAGAATGAAGCTGTCATAATAAAGTCGTGCAGGTTTTACGTAGCAAAACTCAACCCATCTAGAGATAGCCGAACAATGTTCTCTTACTTCTTGGATAAGAATAGACCTATCTACCATGTTAAAAGCATTCGCAAAGTCTATAAGAAGCATTGTCATATTAGAAGAGGTACCTTTCAACTCTAACAAATTGTTTACGGCATGCAAAATACCTTCACCGCCACAAGGAACGCCAACCCCAAATTGAAAATCACTTAAATAAGAAGTCATTGCTTTACGCATAGAAGCAGCAGCGAGTTTCGACACTAACCTCCTCCATATAGTGCCAACTGCGATTGGTTTTAAGGCCTCCACCAGGCTTCAAAAGGGGAGCTAAAGGAGCGCTAGCCACATACTCACCCAAGACATCAGGGCACTTACCCGCGAGCCACAGATTAACGACCCCATAAATGGAATAAAACTGCTCATCAGCCACAGCAGCCGCAGAGCCACTCATGGCATCTAAAAGATGCTGAGAGCGCAAACCGTCCCTACCAAAAGAAGTCCCTTATGGGAAACTTTTAATTGCACCTAAAACAACCTTATAATCGATAGTGATAGCATCAACATTAATAGCACCAGCTAGTAAAGATGGAGGTAGGGCATGAGGGTGTTTTTCCTATAGCTCGGATAAGAAATCATCATTGCAAGGGGAAATTCCGTTTGAATGCAAGACACGTATAGCCGCCGTATATTGGCCATATTCCAGTTTCCTTCTACAGGAAAGAACATTCACAGCTTCCTGGATGTTCTTCTTGTCCTTCTTGTCATTATGCAAACGAAACTTCACACGGCATGGAGACTGCAAAATACTGTGAATCAAAGAAGAGAAACCACTGGGTTCTTTCCATGCGTTAAGAGCTTGGTTTATAGAGGCAATCTGGAGTTTCTTCCTATTGCCAGACCTTTCTTCAGAGCTGCTCTTGGGACGATAAACACGAAGAGTACAAATGGGCAGCAGTAGTAGTTCAAGCCAAGGGGAAAGAGCTGTAGGATTTGAAATCACCTTATCAAGGATGGACTTGAGCACTCGAGAGAAGCCTAATCTACATGGATGAGGGATGCTAGAGACGGTAGAAAACTGTCTTTACAAGACAGCATTCAGCAAGTCCAGAGACAAACTAAAAGCACCAACACCTGTAGCCTTCTCAACAGCTCCACTACTGTGAACTACTCTTTATTTTTATTATTTTTATTATTTATTTTTATTTTATTTTATTTTTTTAGCAGTTCTGCTACAGCAAACCTTTATACTCCAAATCTTTCTATGACTGGCAACAACACGAGTCCTTGTTGTTTCCTAACCCATGTTCCGATTTCTTCTTTCCGATAAGAACTCCACTTTCCAGATTCAAACCAACTTCTCTAAACAACCCTTGTTCATCTCAAACACCGTGCTGAATTGTCAAGACCACTAATTCCTCCTCCACCTAGGCTCATGAAAAATCTCCTAATCATAAACCATCCCAGCAACAATCCTTAATCTTAGTTAAAACTCCACTAGATTCTCTGCTTGTCTGAAACCCTAAATCAATACCATCAACTCGTTGTAACCAACTTCATTCTTTATCTTTCATCGGCACAACTTTGTTTTCTTCAAAGGATTATAATAGCAGTAAACAGTTCGAGCTTCAAACCTAGCACCAATCACGCTCGTCTTCCATCACCAGCTCGTAATTGTTCTCAACACAATCACAGCAGCACTATCAATTTCTTCTCCTTCACTACTGAACTTTTCTTCCAACAATGTATTGCATAGCTTTTGTTAAGCTCACAACATAACCTCTTGGACCCAGCAGCTACGTTCTATTAATCCTAACCTTGCTTTTATGGATGCATATTTCTTCCTCTGAAAAACAGCAACACGGCTTTGACAAACCTTCAAACAATTCTCGCTTCTTCTTTTAACTTATCAGAACTTTGCGCAGCTACTTCTCTTTTAATGAAAAAACTATTTTGTAACACCGAAAAACATTATGAATCTTCTCTAACTCTATCTCCTTCTCCTCTCTCTTCCTCTCACCTTGCTCTGATACCAAATGTAGGATCGAGCAAGAGAGAGGAGAGCACAAACGCGGAAGCAAAAACGATTACATTGATAATCAATTCGGTGTACAATTCTCATAGATCAACAGCCTATATATATTTTAACAAACTTGAATACCAAGAAAATAAAACTTTACTAACAAAGATCAAACTCTAACAAAGACACTTTCCTAACATAAATCAAACTCTAAATAAAGAACTCTTCTAGAACCAAACAATTTGCTTCACAAGTTTACTTCACGTCCAAGCCAAACACATCATGTCAACTTCATCTAGTTGCTTCCATAATACGGCGTCAACTTCTACTAGTTGATTCACTCAGTCAGCAGTAACTTCGACTAGTTGCTTCCATTAATAACTTCACCAATATCTTGGTTTAACTTCCAACAAAAGCTATACTCTCTCTCTCTCCATCCCTGAAAAATTAACATTTTTATTGTTAGGATTTTGGAAGGTGTCCTGGGGACAACCAGTCATATTCTCTTACACCGTAAGTATCCGGTAGAAATTCAGAACTTCATATGGAACTATATGTGGGTGGTGTTTGTGGATGGAGAGAATAGAAGATTCTTCCATAAAAAAATGCAAACAGAAAATCAAACAATTATAGCCATAAAATCGTTACTTTTTTTCAATGGGTCACCTACAAAAGTTTTTAGAAGTTTGTTCACTAAAAACTGTGTTTAGATTTTTTTTATTTTTTTTTGAAGCATGCATATTATTATTAGGAGATTAGGTTACAACTGTTAACGTAGCTTTACTCACTAAAACTGCATGGAATTTAATCCATTCTCCAAGTGATCTTTGTTTTAAGATTTTAAAATGCAAATATTTTAAAGATTGTTCTCCACTGCATTAATCTTTGGGTATGGACTGTTCTTGGGTTTAGAAAAGCATCTGCGGAGGCTTAGATTTTATTCTCCATAATGTTGTTTGGAATCTTAGAAATGGCAATAGCATTTTGGCTTTTACATACAATTAGATACCCAATGGTGCTCAGCCTTTATGTAATGCATACCCAAATCCAAACTTCTTAGTCACTGATCTGGTAGATAAAGACACTAATAGCTGGAATCTTGAACTAGTTAATGCTTATTTTACTCCCAGAATGCACAACTCATACAGGGTACTAGAATCTCTCTTTCTGGTCATGACAGACTAATATGGCCATTCACCAAAAATGACCAAATTTCTGTCAAAACCGCATATAAAGTCTTGTCTGATCAATTTGAGCACATTCATAATCCCAGAATGTAAACCCTTTATATAAGTCTCTTTGGAAGCTTACAATGCTTCCTAAAGTCCATATTTTTGTGTGGATATGCTATGAGAATATCTTGCATGTGAAACCAATCATTTGTGGATTTAATAATTCTCATGATATGAATAACAATCTGTGTGAAACTACAGAGCATATGATCTTACATTGTCCTTTTTCTCAAGCAGTTTGGTCATTAACTTCTTATTATAACTCAATCTCACAAGTTAAAGATTCAACATAGAACTTAAAAGAGTGGGTTGGGCAGTGGTTATCTTCTGATATCCTAAAAGATAAAGTTGTTGTTGTCTTTTCCACTGCTTGGAGCATATAGAAAGATAGATGTTCTTTCATTTTTTAGGGAAAAACCTAAATTATTTCACTACTGCGAGATTAGCACTAAAGCTTGTGAATGATACTTATACTTATCTTTTATCTGATTCTGCTGCAAATATGCCTATAGATATTTCTACCGTTGAAATGATTTAAATTCCATAGTTTCTTCTTTGCCAGAGGACTGCGTTATTTTATACAGTGATGCTTCTTTGACATTAATACTAATCTTTCTGGAATTGGTTTTATTAGGAATGATACATCAGGTAACTATATTTGGCTGCAAATTCATCCCAGGGGTAGTCAGGAACGCTGAAGAAGCTGAAATGCTTAGCACTACTTGAAGCTAGTATTTAGGAGAAAGAAAGGAACAACACAGCAAAGTTTGCTTCATCAGTGATGCTCAATTAGTAGTAGGATACTTGAATTCTAATAATAACCAGCTGTTCTGGTATAACAAAACAATAATAGATGACTACAAGTTGATTCACAACAGTTTTTCATTTTCTAGAGTAGAATTTCTAAAAAGAAATTCCAACAATCATTCTGATTTTGCAGCTAAGTATTGTAATAACTTAAGAGTACAGGGTAAATTGTTGGGTACAATCCCTCCCTTCCTGTCACAACACTTGTAGTTTCTTTTGGTTTAATGGTATTTATTTTTCTTAGCAAAATAAATAAATAAAAGAATTGTCCAAAGTCATACGGAAACTCAGTTTCCGTAAAGTAGTTTTTCAAGCATCCCTTAGCTTAAGGGCGGATAAGATTTGATCAACTTTTTTAGTAATGAAGCGAAGCAAAATCGCCACATAAGATCCAAGCAAAGGACCATAACAATACAATTCATCTATAGCGAGGCGAAATCATCAACCACAGTGTTGATAATATTTTAACCCTACGTCTTTGCAGCATGTTGATATATATTGTAAATACTGGGGGTACCAAATGCAACACCAACTTTTTATTAGGAAATTTGTATGGACTAAACCCTATATAATTCTGAGAGTTCAACTTAATGAATCTCAATCAAGGAATTGTATAGTGAGCTTATATCTCTTTACTTTTGCAATTAGAACATTTACAAGACCAAATCCGTGAACCTAATTACCAAGAGACTACTTGGGCGGTACCAAAGACCAATGTCCAAGAATCAATCAAGTCGTATCAAACAAACAAGTATGGATGTATCTACTTTGATTAATATACGTACAACTGTGATATTTCAATTATAAAGATAAAAAATATAGCGCGGAAAAATAAATAACACAGACACCAGAAATTTTGTTAACGAGAAAATCGAAAATGCAGAAAAACCTTGGGACCTAGTCCAGATTGAACACCAAATTGTATAAAGACGCTACAGACACTAGCCTACTACCAATTAACTTCAGACTGGAATGTAGTTGAGACCGAATTAAACCCTCACGGAAATTCAGTTACAGTCGCTCTCCTTATGCCTCTTGAATCCTAGTAGAACTTTGCGCAATTGATTCCCTTAGATGACGTTAAACCAATTAAGAGTTGCTTCAACTCAATTCAAGACTTTAAATCAATCTGCCTCCAACAGATAAGCATATATGTGTGTGATTTCCTTTTTGATCGTATATCAAGGTGATCCGGACTTATGCTACCCGAAGTGCAGCTTAGATTATTATTCACCTCACAAGTATTAAACTTGTGGAATCAATCAAAGTCTGAGATGAAGAGAACTTTGATGGTTTCTATCTATCTTGTTCAAGTGAGAAACTTAACAATCGAACAATATCAGGATACTGGAGTTATCAAGATAAAAGATAACTGGACTTGGCTCCACGAATCCCTATCCCTAGAATGATTTATGGAGAGGATGACTCTAGTTTACAACTAGGACACACTAAAAAGTAGTGTCGGGATTCACAGATCCAAGTTGTTTGAGGTTCCTCTTTTATAGACTTTTAAAACATATGTTTTTTTAGGTTTAAGCTAAGATAGCTTTGGAACCAAGAAAACAATATCCACCATTAGATGAATCTTTGAAATCTGATTTACATAATCAAGATATACACTCTGGTTAGGATGAACCGTAACCGAAACGTGTATAGAGACAACGCTCATGAATGGTTAGCCGAAGCTACCCAACTGAATAATAAGCTTGAGCATTTTCATATACCACTTAAGACATTTTCCTTGAGTCACAATCATGTGATCAAATATATCTTATAGTGTCTTTAGAGATTATTCAAATGCTAATTATCTCGGAGAAATAATTTTATGTGCATATGAATGTAATCAACATGATAAGTAGAAGTACTAGGTACATATACTTCACCGATTCATGAACAGTTTTGTCATGGTACGTGTATCGGTATGTATATACCTTGAGACATGACCGAGTTCTGGAGTTCACAGAACTATTTTGGTACGTAAACTGGTATGTATACCCTGAGACATGACCGAGTTCCGGAGTTCACAAAACTATTTTTGTACGTGTACTAGTATGGGTACCTTAAGACATTAACTAGTTCCGGAGTTCACAAAACTTTTTTGGTACGTGTACCGGTTCCGTGACCACGGTTCCTTTCTAGTACGCGTACTGGTTTGTGTACCGATCTCGGTTCATGAGTTCACAGACTTATTAAGGTTTGCATACTAATATGCATACCACAAATATGTTTGTCAACATATAGCTACTCTGTTACGTGTACTGAGTACATGTAATACGGTTCCAGATTTATAACAGTTCTCCCAGTTTGTAAGACTGGTATGTATATTGTCTTGTGTCCAAGAATAATAGTAGTTTTATGATTCTCTCTAAATTCACTTCGAAACATTCCCAAATAGCATCAGTGACACATATCATTGTTCCAGGCTATTTTCGAATGGTACCTTGAATCATACTTTAGATTCCAAACAATGAATTGTCCTTAACCAAAATTCATCAAGTGTGAACTAATGTTCATTAAGATTAGTCATATATTTCGAGAATTACTAAGATAAACTTGACTCAAAATTCTTGATATGCTTACGATAGTCTAATTAGTTATACGACATCGTCTCATAGATAGAATGATGAATATAACTTGAGATATAGGTGGTTCAATCTTCACTTACCTTTTGTTGATGAAGTTCTCCAAAAGCTTCGGTTTATCTTCGCCTTCAAACGATAAAACGCAATGATGACCGCCATGATGTCCATTTCTCAACTACATCTTCTGTCCTAGACTTAACTAATTGTAGACTATCAATCAAAATATAGATTTGACAACTAAAGTTAACAACAAGTTTGAGATAGCAACACTTGTGAGTTCGACCGAGCAATGCTCTAACATATACACATATACTAAACTTCCTTTCACAAATATAACAATTCTAGGATTATTGGGGATGCACGATTAGGGACTGGAAAAAAAGGGTCATCAAATAGTAGACTTAAAAACCCCTTATCCAACTAACTTTGGTCTTCGATTAGTGATAATACAAGTGATTAAGTAAATTAATTAAAAATTAGTGGTTAAATTAGCCAGATAATTTGATTTACATTTTGAGAATCAATGTTTTTATTATTATTATTAGTTTATAGGAGAAGCAGAAGAAGAATAAGGATTATTTTATTTTTTTGAAAACTTTGGAAGGATATAAAGAAACATATGCTCAAAATAGTCGTACACACCTCTAACTTAACTCCCATTACAATTTTGTGGCTTCTAAACGCTTAAAGTACGTAAAAAATTTGGATTTTTTTCCAGTATTTTACGGTCGGGAGATCAAGAAATCCCTACTATAACAAAGCATACGGCTGGGAAATCATGAAATCCCAATTCCTAACCCTATGCAAGAACTTACGGCTGGGACATTGGATACAGGGGAATATTTATTTGCTATGATCGGGAAATACCCAGACGTAAACTAAAAAAAAAAAAATTATTTTTTGTTATAAGAACTTCATACGGCTATAAAATCTTATTTTCATAAGTGTAGACATATTTTACGGTTGTTCATCCATATTTTCGCAACCCTAAACCTATTTTGAAAGGCACAATTAGGGGATACCTCCACAAATTTGGGGATACTCAAAAAAAAAAACATTATGAAGTAAATAAAATACCCCTTATCCAAGTGTGTTTGGGATATTTTGGTTAGATGGAAAAGAATAAGGATTTTGGAAGATTTGTCTGATATGAGAAGGTGCTTAAATTGATTTTAATGACTCCTAATTGCAACCGTTTGTAGAGAATCAAACTTTCATCTATGAAAAAACACCAAACCAAATCCCAATTCAAACATTAAGTCAATCAAAATTTGCATTTACAGAGCCACAGTCGGTATTGAATTCATCCAACAAAACAATATCGACTGAACTATCGGTATTGATTCATCCGACAAAACAATACCGACTGTACAGTCAGTATTTTATTCATCCAACAAAACAATACCGACTGTTAACCTTCTATTGAAATTCAAATTCGATTTTTTTTATTTAAATACAATTTCGACTTTTTTTTTTATAACCGAGATGGTTTTGATTCAAATCATTTTGATTATCATAATTTTCATCGTTACTCAAAATGATTTTTTGATAACCTAAATACAAAATAATTCATCATGATTTGTGTGATTTTTTTGATGGAGAAGAAAAGGGAAGGGGGATACTAAAAAGAATTGGTTTTTTTTGTAGTATAAATGATAGGGAAAGATAGAGAGGCAGAGAAGAGAAGGATTTCTATTAATTAGCCTATTACATAGATAAAGTATCTTTTATATACATGTAAAGAGAAACCCTTAGGCTTCTAGTTGGGCCGTAGGCCCTACAACACTCCTCCTTGTGTGGTCCAATAGAACTCCGTCTGTAGTGCTTCGAATGTAGGTCTTCAAATGTCGTCCTCTTCTTGGTGACTTATGCCGAAATCAATCGCCTTATTAAAACTTTGACAAGGAAAAACCCAGTGCGATAAAACCTTGGTAAAACTCTTCACATGTAGTACGTCACATGTTGTCACGTACTTTACATGTAGTTTATCACATGCAATACGATTTTCAAAGATCGATGAGTCTAAGTTAATTGCCTCGTTAAGACTTTGTCAGGTAAACCCATAGGGACAAAACCTGAGCTTAAGAAAAAGAGTACAATATTAAGCAAACTTAGAACATAGCTGGACTCGAATATGTTGCCTCATTAAAACCTTGACAAGGAAAAACCTAGTGGGACAAAACCTTGACGAAGGGAAAAGAGTACAACGTGACAGATACAAGTAAAGGTGATCTGTTGCAGATAATCACTTTGCTCCGCTGAAGTTGACTAGTTGTTTCACAACTCCTAAGATGGAAAATTCTCGTGGGAAAGACAATAGTCTTAGCTGGGAAATTACTTCTCGATGTTTGTTGTTGTCTCATTAAAAACCTTTCCGAGTAACAAAACCTTGTGGGAAAAAGCAACATCGGTGAAGGAAAATATTACAACTCACCATTAGATGCTCCCCCTGATGTTAGACAATTTCATTAGTCTTATGCAATCAAAGGAGTTTATCACACTGTACTTTGGTGACTTGAATGTTTATAAGACCCTGTTGTTGTTTCTTTAAGTATTGCTTAACAGACTATCGCATTTCATTTCTTTGATTAAGATATTTTCAGTAATATCAACGCGATCTTTATGTCTTCAACGTTCAACATACTTGATGTTATTAGTATTGTCTCGCTAAAAACCTTGTCGAGTAACAAAACCCTTTGGGGAAAACTATTCTCGATCGAAGGGAAAAAGAGTACAACACAGCTTCAATTTCGAAGTAAAATATGTCGATATCATATCCTTGGATCCTCCCCCTGATGTCGGCATCTCCCCCTGATTACTTTCAAAGTTGTTCCAGACAGTTCCTTTAGTCATGTACTTTTCGAAACTGAATATTGGTAATGACTTAGAAAATAGTCTACCATATGTCCCCCTGATTACTTTCGTTGGAGAAGAGATTTTTGTTCCTTCATAATCAACAACTTTTGGATTGCACTTTCATTAGCATTCCTTTTAATGTCTTTGTAGGGATAAAACAAATTTATGTCAATGGTTACTTTTAAGTACATGATTACATTCACTATACCATTCCAATGACGTTGCATTGGTACTGAGTTATATCTAGCTAAAAAATTCACTGAGGATGTAACATTTAGTCGAGTACATTATGCTAAGTACAATAATGTGTCTATTGTACTTAGATAAGGGAAATTCATCTCCCGACACATTTTCGTCATCTTCCTTTAGACGAATTGGTCATTTACTTACATCTGAACCTCGACTAACCATGGGAGTGCTAGCAGGATGCATGTCCTTGTTAAATTGCCTGACAATTTAGACATATGCAAACTGGTGGAATAATATACCACAAGCTCAATTTTCGGTCGAGCTTTTCCCTGATTTCTCATCTCAAATTTGGATTTAGAGTAGCTTGTAGGATCTCTTATTACATAAAGATCACCCATCATGTCTGTAACATAAACATAGGTAGATAGAATTCCAAATAAGGAACTTGCTTGTGAATACGATAGGAAAAATACCTTACTTGTCTATCCCCTCCAAATCAATTGCCACTTCGACGGGTATACCACATCCGCCTAATTGCTTCAATCTATAAGTGAGTGTTCTATCTAACTATAAACGCACTCTGTGGTTTAGAGTCACTTGATTTGGGAAACAAAAGGCTACCAAGTACTTTTGTAAATATCTATTATCTCTTGATTCTTTCAGAGATACATAATAACCACATACATATGCTGCATTTCAAGTCCTTTTGAAATTACCAAGCTAACTAAGTAGCGAAACGCTATAATGTTAATTACAAGAGGATAATTCCAGGGATTTGTGAGAAACCTCGCGCCACAAGGCGAGTATTTATACTTTAAGAATGCTTTCTTCTCATTATGCTTTGTGACAAATTAATCATGTATGTCCAATAGGCTTTACACTTGGTTGGTTAGCACTACCACACCAAATACCTGTATATTTATCAAAGAACCAAGTTATACCTGGATTGTATAGGCCAAATATGCTCTTCATTGACATTAAGCAATAAGGAGCTTGGTTCGATCTCATCTTGCTCTATTTCCTTAAGCAAGTGTATATGAAATTAATCATCAATATGCTCGCATGATCTTTACATTGACTCGTGCGCATTCTCATAATCCACTTGGGATGTAATTGTTCTCTGGAATCAATAAACTTTGGAGCGTCCTCCAGTTTGATTCATGGACATATTCACAGACAATCTTATGATATGATTTATGATGATATAAATAAGTTGTGCCTTACTCACCTACTTCCTTTCTAGATGAGGATTGATTGAACCAAGTGGTCTCTCCAACTTCCTTTATGGAGCCACGGCCTCAACCACACTTCCACTAAATGTAGTTGCAACACCTTAGTCTATGGTGTATATCTCTTATTGAGGATTCGTAACCTTGCAGGTAGGTTTGCAGCTGGTATGTGTGATCTCATCACTTTAGCGACATCAGTGTACATTCTGAAAATCGATTATTCTTTGTCACTTCACATTTACATTTTTGGAGTACATGAATAAATATGAGACATAGTGGGAACACCACGACAATTCATGTCGTTCCCTTAAAAAATACTTTTTCTTATCTCCCCCTAACGACGGGAAGACTGTCTCATTAAAGTGATAACCCGCAAATCTAGCGGTAAGAGCCTTCCAAAAGGTTTAAAATGCGGATAATTGTTGGGAACTCATTTCCAACATAACTACTTAACAGTTTTGAAGACCCATCATAGTATGATGTGGAGTCGCAACCAAAAATGCGTAAGAACACGAATGTCATGCTTAAATCCAGTTACCAACTGGTACGCAGAAAAGGTTCACTAATATTGGGTTCTAAAATGAAATAAGTAAAGATGCGTGTAATATTGCATATCCCCAAAGCAATATAAGGTAGGTTGGTATGCATAACCTATTCCTTAAACACCATATGTAACCTTTGATGGTAGCCTCTGCGAGACCATTGGGTATAAGATTCTTTATATTTATCTTATTAAACATGCAATATTCATCAAGTCCTTTTGATGTAAATTCTCTAGCATTAATAAGGGTGGTGAGCCTTTGCACTTTGCATTGTGTAATATGTGCTAGGAGTTTTACAAAAATTAAACGCATCATTTGTTGTGAGCAATAACTGATTCAATGCGTCGAATCATCCACCAGAGCCATAAATCACTTGAATGGTCCGCAATCTGCATGGATATATGTTCACTAACAATACTTTATTTCTTTGAAGAATGAGTTATTTACCATTTGCATCCAAGTAAAACAGGGTGGTCTCAATCATGTTTTACTAAAGAAATACTTTGTAAGATGAGTGACGTGCTTTCTTACACTAAAGCATAATGGGAGAGGTAGTGCAAATCTAGTAACTTTAGAAATCACTAATTGTGATATATAGATGTCGTAACTTCGCAGTCTATTAGTTCATTGTCTTGTACACTCAAATGAAATCATGCCCGTGTTAGTACTTTCAAAACGGAACATCGTGTCACAACCAATATGCCTTATGGTTATGTCAAAGTCTTTATGAATCAATCCCAATCAGTTCATTATTGGGGTTAATATGGATTCAGTAATTCAAGTTCCAGTGATTTACAGTTCACTAGATTGACACATTAATTGTCTAAGAATATGCTTCCTTCCACTTTCATTAGAATTAATTTATAGATGCAATCAACTCCATTCTCACTGTAAGTTTACCAAAAAAAAAGATAATAGTTCACGCATGAACCCCCTTTGTACTTAACAAGATGTGATTATCCCTTAGTACATACAGAGCTTAGACATTGAGTCTTGAGGGATTTAATAAGTGGTGTGACCTTATTACGTAACAAAAGTCAGATTCAACTCAATTCCTTTAGAATGAATATATGTTACGTTTCACCCAATATATCTCAAGTGCTTTAGAGAATTTATGTCTTGTGTTTTCATTCCATAAGTGCAGATATTGGATCTAGTTCAACTGAATAAGATAGTCAATTGGCCAGGCAAAGTTCTTGTTGCCATTAAAGTTGATGTGGAAATTGGTTGCTACTATGATACATACATTATATTGTATATACCAACACCTATGACCAGGTGCATTTCTAACTCTTTCATTTATGATGGGAGCTAGAATTACATTTTAGCTGATCTCATGTTTCAGTTGATACTTGTGCGTTGGCGTTATTACTACCAAAGAAAAAATACATCTTTGTCTCATGATATATATATGTCTCTTTTCACATGCTTTATATGAGTCGGTACGTCTAACCCTTTTTACTTCGGGGTTCTTTCTATTTTCAAATTTTTTTCTACATTTAGCTTAATTTGAGAAATTTCTTTATCTCGACAGGGAAAGAGAACCTCACCATACATGTCAACCACTTACTTTAGGTTTAATACATAAAAGATGGTTCTCTTGTTTTCATACTTCAACATATGCTGGTTCATTAGTATAATTGATAAAGTAGAGAATGGAAAATTTACGAATCATATCACCTTTTGTGAGTTCTTCCACAAACATTGGAATACATGTACTTTTACTTGCAACTCATCTTTGTTGAAGCTTACTGATTTTTTAATGGTCGAGCGAATGAGTTGCATCCCACTCATTTGGTTCTCACCGCATATACACAAAACCAGAACGACTCTGGTCACGCGCAGTCCAGAACAGGACATAAGATAGATCGGAACAGGACCCAGTCGGTTTGATGGATCGGAACAGGACCCAGTACATTTTTTGTTTATGCACGACCCTTAGGCTGCCCAGACCAGCAATCATCATCTGCAAAGTTTCTGATTGAAATCAAGATAAAATAAAATTGAGGTACAGATCCGATCTTCGTGATACTTGAAAGATGGTAATGAAAAAAAATCGTCGGGATAGAGCATCGTGATTGATAACGTTTTGTAGTATAAAAGATAGGGAAAGATAGAGAGGCAGAGAAGAGAATGATTTCTATTGATTAGCCTATTACATAGATAAAGTATCCTTTATATACATGTAAAGAGAAACCCTTAGGCTTCTAGTTGGGCCGCACACCCATGGGCCGTAGGCCCTACAACAATTTTTAGTTTTTCTTTTTAATTTTTATTAGGGTAAGGATAATATGGTTATTTCACACCTAAGAAAAGGACCCCTTAACCAAAATACAACCCCATTTAACTTTGAGTATCCCCCAATTGTGACTTCCTATTTTGCGGTTGGGAATCTCTATTTTTTAAGATGTAATAACTGATTTACGGTTGAGAAATACCTGATGTAAAACCAACTTCTGTTTTTTTTTTTTTTTTTTTTTGTTATCGAAACTACATATCGTTATGAAAATCATACTTTTCCTACCATAGACATAGTTTACGTGTAATACCAAGATATTCGACAGTGGTTGGCCGAATGGAATACAAGTAATGGTTTGTCTTTTCCTAACACCGAGGCCTTTTCAGCACATTTGGATCTAGAGTTGGTTGTTAGGCGTACTCGGTTGAGAGTAATCTAGGGTTGAGTGACCTCCTGGAAAGGTGCTACTAGATGACCATAGCGATGCCCGTTGAAGCCCCACACTGTCGGATAACTGTAATGGCTAAGTGGGACAATATCGTTGGAGGGATGAGCCATTACAAATGGTATCAGAGTTAATGACGGTTCACCTGATGGTGGGAAGGTACGCTTGACAGGGTTGGTCCAGGTTCTTGTCTCATGAGGGGTAGGGAATGTTGGAGATATGGGCTTGAAAATATATTCTAGAGCCGAGGACGGCTCCAATTTAAGACGGTGGTATTGTAATACCCTGATATTCGGCAGTGGTTGGCCGTACAGAATATAAGTAATGGTTTTTCCATTCATAACACCGAGACCTTTTCAGAACATTTGGCTTCATAGTTGGCAGAAAACTCTACAGTTAATCGTGCTCCGGCAGGAGTAATCCATGGATGAAGATCTCATAGGAAGCTCATATTGGATAACCGTAGTGGTGCCCATTGAAAATCCCACACTGCCGAATAACCCTGAGCATAAATTAATGGTGGGTTTTTCGATTGTTACCTTATAGTATACTTTTCTCGAATATTAACTGATAATTCAGTTGAATTCACTTGATTCCGATGAGTAACCGTCATTGAAGAAGAAAAAAGAAGGAGATGGACGATGGAAAAGAAGATAAGAAGAAGAAGAAGAGGTAAATTACAATGAAAGGACATTTTTGAACTTTCATATATATTGGGTCCCCCAATCCATATTTTGGACATTTTAATCCATTACAACCTCAACCGTAGGTTTAGTAGATGTTATCGGGTTGAATGCAAATAAAAAAATTATCATCTTTATGATCCATATTTACTCCCACACCACATAACTAATCTATTCTATTATATAAAGGGAACACCCCTTACTGTAGCTAGTGAAGCTGTAAATTTTGAACTTCCAATTTTACCCTTGTTATTATTTTTTATCTAAACCATTACATCCATAAATGGAGGGTATAAGTGTAATTTAAGGGAATATCAAAATCATAACCATCGAAACTTAGATTCAATGGGTGAAATTGTGGCTGGCTAACTACAGAAATTTAATTGATTAATTAATCGTATTACACAAATAAAGTACAAAAACATGGTAGTGGCCTTCGTGAACGAGAATCAGAAACAATAAAACAAGGTGACGGTGGAGATGGCAGCAGGGGAAAATGGTGGTGTTTAGGTTTTAGCAGAGAGTAGGGTAGAAAGGGGTAACAGAGAGTGGGAGAGATCGAAATAATTTTTTTCCAAATAGTCTCGCACTAAAGGGACTCAAAGGCCTTTAAAGTTTGAATAGAAAGTAAACAAGTCTAGCACAACTGACGGGTGAGATTGATTAGAATGGTAAAATTTGAATCTGAACCATCCGTTCAATGTTATAGTAGAACATGTCTCATTCAGTTTTGTACGGGCCTACCAATAAAAAGAATAGACATGGAGTGTTATACTATTATCCAAGCACTCTTGTTTTTTCAAAAAACCAAGCAACTTAGCGTTAAATTAGGAAAGCAAGTGTAGTTGTGCACCCACTTATCTCTATTTGCCTTGGCATGATGCAGATTGGTTTCTCCAGAGCAGAAAGAGAGTTGTATGTAACCTTATGGTGTAATTCTTTATTATTAACCACTTTTCTTTGTCATGTTACATTTATTTATCAATGAAAATTTATTTTGGTCAGGAAAAAGATTTTATTTTGAAATGTATGTCCTCTCATTATGTCACTAAGAATTTTCTCTAAGAGAGATATAAATGATTGATAGAATGTCCAAAAAAATGTCCATATCACACGGGTGGGCCCAAAAAATAACTTTTTCATCCTAATTTAGACGAATTACATAATCACAGCAGATAGTTCAGCAATCTCGAAGCAAATGCTTTGCATAGTAGTATTTTTTTGTTACACTCATACAAGTGTAATCATTAAAATTATGGCCAGAGTACTTCTCCACGAACATACACCATGACAAGCATCTTCATATGAGCAAAATGTCTCGTATTACTGGTTACATCCGAACGTTGAGGGCATTCTTCATCCACATCAGGATTTTCCTAATTATTTTTTTTATGAAAATTTTTTGCGTCATATAATTCTCTTTTGGTGTAAAATAATCATCCTTCAATTAGACCATCGTGCAATTTTCGATTAATATTAAGTTATTGGCGTGTTTGCGCTTTTTTAGGCACATGCAGATTGATGAATCATCTGTCTAGGCCAAACTAAAAAATCTCAGGTCAAGCTAAAAACCCTAAATCCAGCTAGGTCTAGGTTCACCATAATGCTTGTTTTAACATATAAATTAAAAAAATATATAATAAAAGGGGAAGATCCGTTGACATGGCTATAATGACATAATTTTGAAATTAAAATTTATGGATGGTGAAGTTTCGTATTTCGGAATACTTTCATTTTTGGTAGTAATGTAGAGATTTATAAGAGGAACATGTCACCAAAATCTTAGCTTCAAATTCATCGTCGGTTGGGTTTGATAAAAAAAAATGGCGTGAAAATGTCAAGATTATGTCATTATAACCATGTCATTGGATCCTTTCCAAAATAAAATATGCGGTATGGTAAATGACTAAATCTAGCTTTGCGGAAAATATAGTTTTTTTCTTCTTTGAAAGTATAGGTTAATGGTGAGTATCTTTTAATTTGTTACTTTATTTGGCCGGTGCCCTAATTTTGGGATTCAATTATTGCAACAAAAAAAAAAGTTTTATAATCGCAAATTGTTAGTACCTAAAAATTACTTTTAGGCAAAACAAATGCACCGCTGTGGTACTTTATTTTTAAGTTCGAAAATAAAAATCGAACAGGACAAGCCTAAACCACGATATTAGCTGTACCGTCCTGCTTCGGTCACGATGGAGAGGAAGATATGTTGATCTTAGAGCTTCTCCAATGGTCAATGTGATTGTTTTGTATGTGGCAACACCTTAAAGACATCCTCTTGATATATATTTTCTATATTAGGAAACAAATTCCTAATCAGAAGGAGTATAAAATTTTAATCTCCAACGCATGGGTTTTTGAAATTTTTATATATGTATGTGACATTCATTTATTGATAGATATATTCTCTATTTTTATTTTAGGTAATTTTATTAATAAAATGGTAATTAGTTTGGAAGACATCCTCTAATTAAACCTCTAGCTTCAGAGGTCCACTTAGAGGATGTCTTCCCCAAAACTATGCCACGTCATTTTAATATTAATTATAGAGGTTAGGGTTGGAGAAGTACTTTGGAGAAAATGTATGTGTATCCAACGTGGATTAAGACTTTTTTCTTCACAAACATTCCATTGGAGAAGCTCTTAGGGGAGGGAAGTGTTGACAGGGTAAAACTGAGAAGGAAGAACTAACCCTAATCACATCAAGTTCCCCAAGATGATGAGAGGTTAAGAGAGATAAGATGAATGTGACCAAAATTCTCAAATACTGTAATAAATGATCATCAAAAAGATCAGTGGCTGGTTGAAGTCCTGCAAGATTGGTAGTTCGCATTGCAAAATATAATCTGGACACACCGGTGCAATTGAGAAGTAATAACATTTCACTTTGGGGGTCTTTGAGTTTCTTGATGGCAGACATTAGCTGGATAATCTTGTGTACCCTACTAAGCACCATGTCACTAATAAAATTCATGTTCAGACTCACTGGGCCTCCCAAAAGTTTAACACCATTAGCAGGTCTACCAATATCCCGAGGGAAAACATCTTCATCGATACTTCTAGGGTCAGTGGAGGGCCAAAAAACCTTTGTTTTCTTTATATTAAGATGTAAACCCCTACCTGGGACTTCAGTTTCTATGATGCTCAAATCTTTGGCCACCTCCAGTGTATCACCAATAATTATGCAACCATCAAGGTACAATGCGTGCAAATCAAAGGTACAACGAGCTGCAATGGTCTTCCCAAGGGGGTGGAGAGTCAAGGAAAACAGCAGAGGACCGAGAGGGTCACCTTGTTGAACACCAAGAGCCGACGACAAAATATAATGATTATAATACAATCTGGTCGGCCTACTATAGCAAAACTCAACCCAAGGTGAAATACTCAGACAATGCAGACGAACTTCCTTAATGAGATGTGATCGACATATCATATTAAAGGCGTTAGAGCAGTCAATAAGCAACATTGACATCTTATCTGAATGACCCTTCATCTCCAGCAAGCTATTTACAGGAGGTTCCTTTAGGAAAGCTCTTAATCGCACTGAGTACAGTTTTGGAGTCCACTACAATAGGAGCAACACTTGTTAAAGCATTTCTCGGTCGAACTCACAAGCGTTGCTATCTCAAGCTTGTTTGTCAAGTTTAGTTTCCAAAACTATAAGTCTTGATTCCTAGTATATCTACAGTTAAGTCTCGGATTAGGATAGATTGTGTAGTTGAGCTTTAGACTTCACGACGTTCATCGATTGAAGATGAAGAACTACTAAGGCGATATTGTGGAACGTCATCAACAACAGGTATGTGAAGACTTGAACTCATCTATCACTCAGAAAGTCTATTTCTACTCTATCTCCTTCTTGAGACAAAAGTCGTATAACGATATAGTTTTCAGTTTATACACTTTTGATATTTCGAGCTGAGTTTAACTCGCTTACATATTTCTCGAAATATGTGTTGGTAAGCTTTTGCTTTTGCCAAGTTCATCTTATGTTTTTGACGCAAGTCAAAAGATGATCATGTGGAAATCGCCTTGTAACATCTTACATGATTTGTGTGAGACAATCATTTGATGTAGATTCAGAATGTTTCGTATTGATCATTCGATCACTTGAAAATTGCTTTGAAGCTAATAGTTTGTGTGAGACAGCTATTCCCGTCTTTCGAGAATGTTTCAATGATTGAAAATGAAGTTTAGAATGATTAACCATAATTGGATATAGCATAGTGTGCGTACTTGCATATATGTTATCCATATCCGAAAACCATGGTACTGCTTGGTTTGGTGAAAGTCCGGGAACTTAAGTATGCATACCGCTATACGTACTGTCGTAAGTTTCAAGTTCCGGAATTTCAACTGAGGTTGGTGGTATGCGTACCGGTATGAATACTGGCGAGCCCAAACTCAGTCTGGCTACTTAGGTATGCGTGCCGGTATGCGTACCTGAGTAGGTTAAGTTCTAAAATCGGCTTATTAATGAACTAATACATTTATATATTAAGGAATGCAATCTTTTGCAAACCGTGGCAATAATGTTCATGAATTGATTCAAGTGAATCAAAATCGATTTTGCTTCAATTGTGTCTTGTATACTTATATGAGAATATATACAATTGAACAACTCCATAACTAGTTTCATTTGAGTCATTTGAACTAGTTGTGATTGAGATGAACAAGGTTGATAAGCAAGTATTCATATGGCTAACTTCGGTTAACTATTGTTGAACCAACCGTGTACATGTTTAGGTACGGTTACCCTTATCTAAATGAAAGCACATTTCATTTGTGTATAACAAGCTAAGTTTTATCTAACGGTTGAAAGATATTAGCTTGAATCTAATCAGGTCTTCATCTAACGGTGAATATTGAATGCTTTGTTACCAAGGTAACTTATATTGCAAACCCTGATTTGAAAACTATATAAAGGAGAACTATAACAACTAGGAAACCTAATCCCCACACCTCTTGTGTGATACTAGTTGCGACTAGAGTCGATTCTCCTTTAACCTTAGGTTTTTTCCAAAACCCTGTAGGTTAAAGACTTGAAGACTTCATTGGGATTGTGAAGCCATACCCAACTATTTTATATGTAGTTGTGTGTTCTGATCTTTCTTTATTCTATCGTGATTGAGTACTATCTTCTCTAAGATTTTCTCGAGATTTATTCTCCGATAGGCAAGATAAAAAGTAGTCACAAACATCTTCGTCTCATCGTTTGTGATTCCACAATATCTTGTTTCGCTACCATACGATTAAGATTATTGCGACGTTATTAATATTATTAGGCTGTTCTTTGGGAATATAAGTCTGGTATATCAATTGGTTCTTGTTCACCTTGATTTATCAAAAGACGGAACAAAAATCATACGTATTTATGTGGGGGAAAGATTTATCAATTCAATAGACTTTTCTGTGTGAGACAGATTTGTTTATTAAAGTCTTCGACTTTGGGTCGTAGCAACTCTTAGTTGTGGGTGAGATCAGCTAAGGGAATCAAGTGCGCAGAGTCCTGCTGGGATTCATAGGCGTAAGGAGCGCAACTGTACCTTGATCAGTGTGGGATTGATTAGGGCTCAACTATATTCCAGTTCGAAGTTAACTTGGAGTAGGCTAGTGTCTGTAGCGTATTAATACAATGTGGTGTTCAAATCTGGACTAGGTCCCGGGGGTTTTCTGCATTTGCGGTTTCCTCATTAACAAAATTTATGGTGTCTGTTTTATTTCTTTTCCGCATTATATTTGTTTATATAATTGAAATATCACATGTTGTGCGTAAGTTCAATCAATTAGATAATCCAACCTTTGGTTGTTGATATAAATTGATTGACACTAGAACATTGGTCTTTGGTACCGTTCAACTTATTTCTCAATATTCAATCGGGCTCGCGAATTCATATTTGTTTGATTGCGGATTGAATTGAGAAATTGAGATACCACTCTTGGATATACTTTTCTTAAGATTGAGTCTGACTGTCTAGTTGATTCTCTTGAAAGTATATTGGAGTTTATTCATACAGATTGTTAAACGAATTATTGGGTGTGGTGGTTATACCCCCGGTTTTTCAATTGGTATCAGAGCAGGCAAACACGTTTAAGACCTCATAAGTCTGTGTTTGTGGAAATATGATTTGTGCGGATAGTTGCTTATCTCAAACTCTTTCACAAAGAAATTAGTTCCAAAAGTTTTGATAATGCTAAATGTCTTGGGATTACCTCCAAGGATAACTCCTTTGCTGATTCTTTCGAATCCAGAGGTAGGAATTTTCGGATATCAAAATTTGATAACATTCCCTCTGATGTGACATTTAACTCCATGTCTAAAGCTGAAAAGGAACTCACCAAAAGTAAAAAAAAAAAATCAGCTGAGACTACTGTTTTTCAAGATGCTAAGATAAAATCTCTTGAAGAAAAACATGATAAGCTTATTGATGAACTTGAGAAGTCTCTTGGTCGAGAACGGGAACTCTATAGCATCATTGAGTCCTTCTCTAACAATATCGAAAAAATTGTTCAAGAAATTACTTTACAGCGTGAAAAAATTAGTAATCTTGATGATATTGTTAAAGAAGATTCAGTTAGAGAAAAACGTTTGATCGAGACTCATTCATCTGATCTAGACAGCTTTCATGTTGAAAAAGAGAAATTTGTTTCTTCCCTTCTTCTAGCCCAGGAATAGTATAAATCCTTGAAAGAGAAAAACTCTGTTTCAATGAGAAAATCTTCTGTGCCAACGGAATTACCGTACATGAAGAAAAGTTCTCCAAAGGAAGTTCATGCTAAGAAACGCTTACATATCTTGCAGTCTTCTAATAGGGCTATGAACTTGAAACAGGTTCCTACCAATGTTTCTGTTCCACGAACCTGTTCTTTCTGTGGGAAAAAGAATCACTATGTCAACATTGTTTTGCTAGAAAGAAACAGATTTATGATATTCAAAATCTACTTCTTTTTACAGTCGACAAAGTAAATTGTCTGACGACATCTACAGTATATTTCATTCCTACAAAAAACCAGATTTCTCACAAAAGGGATTTCAATGATCTCACATCTCGAAATCTCCACAGGTTATGTCTTATTCCTATGGGATGATAATCAATCGAAGGAAGGTAAGGAATACAAAGGTCAAACATTCAGATGGTATTTACAACTTATCTCTCAATAATCATGGTGGGATTACATCTCACTCTACTACCTATCTCTAGGTAATTCATCTTTGTATCTAACTTGGGAGTTGCAAGAATGACATTTGTGAAATGCTCAAGTTAACTGTAAGTTATCATCTGTCTTCTGTTTGGTTTAGTTGTTTTCTACATTTGTGAATAAAGAGTCATCTCTTGACTTTGAGTAACTTATGTATCTTTCTCTTATGCTCTGATTAAATCTCTTAATTATTGAGCATTGAAAGTAAGATTTATTTGAAAACAAAATGTATTTTCCTAGTTTTGGATATTTTCTGATCCATCAATCTTCGGTCCAAGAACGTCCGTGTCTTTCTTGGGAGTTCTTAGGATTTCCTTAAACAAGGGTGTCTTTCTCCTGTTCATAAACATATATATATATATATATATATATATATATATATATATATATATATA
>JAJJMB010016669.1:435839-593716 GCA_023531105.1 Papaver atlanticum | reverse complement strand
TATATATATATATATATATATATATATATATATATATATATATATATTATATTGTTTGCCTTCCCTAATAATAATAAAAAATTGGAAAACTCCTCAAGACCTCAAGAAGTGGTGAATCTTGAGATGGAAGAAGACATTAAAGGATGCGACTCCGTTCAAGACCTTGTCTTGAAAAAGATGATTGAAAGGAAAGAGTACAACTCCTGGATTGGAGAGTCTGTCAAGGATTTAATTCTTTTTCAGAATGACTCTAAGGTCGAATTTGCAAGTCTTCAATTGCAAATAAATCATCTTATTGATGGTCAGACCAAAATCCTTTATAATCAAAAGATCTTGATCAGGAATCAGAAGAAACTCATTTTGGACTGTGTTAAAGCTAGGCATCTTGCTCGCATTGTTGATCGGAAAGTTAATGTTCTAACTCATGAACATGGGGTCTCTACGGTCAAAAGAATCAAGGACATTAGTGATACCTTTTATGATGGTCCCTTTCAAAGGTATGAGGTTATCAAAGAAACTTGATTTTTATTGTCTAGGAAACTTCTCATGAGAATTTTATTCTTGTGTTTTAAGAAGGATAACTAGGGTTTGGAATAACAATTATTGTGAGTACACATAGCTATTACCAACGATTTTCATCTTGCAATGTTTTTAGATTTATTTATTTAAATTCAAAAGTTTATTTGGAAGATGATTTTGCAATATTAATCTTTATGGTTTTGTATATTGCAACTTGTTATGGGATATGTGTGTTTGCGTCCGTGAACTGTGATTGTCCCATATTTTGCTCAAAAGTTAAGTCTATCATATGTCTTTATTGATAAAATATAGAATGAACTTTTGACAACAAAAGTTAAGCCTATTATGTCATTATGCAAATATTGATGAAGATAGGATGAACTTTTGATTGCAAAGATTAAGTCTATGAAATCATTATGCAAATATTGATGAAAAATATAATGAATCTTTGAATATTCCATAGTATTGATACTGTGTGGCTCCGTAAGTTCTCTTATGTTGAGCATTTCCGATTAAATTAATCATGGGTCCTCTTGTGGTTAATTTATTGAGTATTTTGGATTACAATTTCATGTTTTCATGTTATTTGTTAAGTCCAAAGAAATCCTTCTTTTATCGTAAAAGTAAGGTCGCTATTGTTGTTCTTCCGGGAATGACATTTAATGGAGGAGAGTTCTTAATTAAACTTGTGCTTAATTGCCAAATCTTTGTGGGAAATGCGGCTGCGAAATATAATAGGGGTTATCTTGTATCTTTATAAACTTCTTGATGAAAGCATTTAGTTTCGGCTATATGATTGCATCTAAACAAATTTGATATGTTCTCTTTTGGTCATGAAGTATCTCTATGAAAATTTTATTATGATCCCACTAGTTTTCGTACCTTTGCCAATTTTTATTGACAAAAAGGGGGAGAATTAATGTGTAGTTCACACTACAAATACATATGGTTTACGGATCATTATGTAAGGGGGAGTGGTTTTCATGTGAGATGAAGTATTGACTAAGGGGGAGTGATACATATCACCATATTGTTATTGTCAAAGTTGTGATACAATTGAACTTTGATGTTGTGTAATAATACTATGACATTGTATACCAATACAAAAACATCTTGTTTTTATATATTGTTATAGCTACGGATCTTCAACAACTATGATGCTGAATTAAACACCTTTAGAATCATGCAGTACTTGGAAGTGACGAAGATTTCGAGTAATTTTGAAGAACCAAGGAGATCAAGCATTTGGATGAGAAGCTACAAAGTTTATTTATTTTGTAATCCATATGTATTGATAGTTTTGTCACTAAAATTGCCAAAGGGGGAGATTGTTGGAGCATTGATCGGTCGAACTCGCAAGCATTGCTATCTCAAGCTTGTTTGTTAAGTTTAGTTGTCAAAACTATAAGTCTTGATTTCTAGTCTATTTACGGTTAAGTCTGGGATTAGGATAGATTGTGTAGTTGAGCTTTAGACTTCACGGCGTTCATCGATTGAAGACGAATAACTACTAAGGCGAGCTTGTGGAACTTCATCAACAAAAGGTATGTGAATACTTGAACTCATCTATCACTCAGAAAGTCTATTTCTACTCTATCTCCTTCTTGAGACAAAAGTCGTATAACGATATAGTTTTCAGTTTATACACTTTTGATATTTCGAGCTAAGTTTAACTCGCTTACATATTTCTCGAAATATGTGTTGGTAAGCTTTTGCTTTAACCAAGTTCATCTTATGTTCTTGACGCAAGTCAAAAGATGCTCATGTGGAAATCCCCTTGTAACATCTTACATGATTTGTGTGAGACAGTCATTTGATGTAGACTCGGAATGTTTCATATTGATCATTCGATCACTTGAAAATTGCTTTGAAGCTAATAGTTTGTGTGAGACAGCTATTCCCGTTTTCCGATAATGTTTCAGTGATTGAAAATTGAGTTTAGAACGATTAACCATGATTGGATATAGCATAGTGTGCGTACTTGCATATATGTTATCCATATCCGAAAACCATGGTATGCATACCCGAATGCGTACTGCTTGGTTTGGTAAAAGTCCGGGAACCATGGTATGCATACCCGTATGCGTACTGATTGGTTTTGTGAAAGTTCGGGAACTTAAATATGCATACTGGTATACGTACTGTTGTAAGTTTCAAGTTCCGGAATTTCAACTGAGGTTGGTGGTATGCGTACCGGTATGAATACTGGCGAACCCAAACTCAGTCCGGCTACTTAGGTGTGCGTACCGGTATGCATACCTGAGTAGGTTAAGTTCTAAAATCGGTTTATTCATGAACTAATACATTTATATATTAAGGAATGCAATATTTTGCAAACCGTGGCTATAATGTTCATGAATTGATTCAAGTGAATCAAAATCGATTTTGCTTCAATTGTGTCTTGTATACTTATACGAGAATAAAAACAATTGAACAACTCCGTAACTAGTTTCATTTGAGTCATTTGAACTAGTTGTGATTGAGATGAACAAGGTTGATAAGAAAGTATTTATATGGCTAACTTCGGTTAACTATTGTTGAACCAACCGTGTGCACATGTTTAGGTACGGTTACCCTTATCTAAATGAAAGCACATTTCTTTTGTGTATAACAAGCTAAGTTCGATTTAACGGTTGAAAGATATTAGCTTGAATCTAATAAGGTTTTCATCTAACGGTGAATATTGAATGCTTTGTTACCATAACTTAGATTGCAAACCCTGATTTGAAAACTATATAAAGGAGAACTCTAGCAACTGGGAAACCTAATCCCCACACCTCCTGTGTGATACTAGTTGCGACTAGAGTCGATTCTCCTTTAACCTTAGGTTTTTTCCAAAACCCTGTAGTTTAACGACTGGAAGACTTCAGTGGAATTGTGAAGCCAGACCCAACTATTTTATATGTAGTTGCGTGTTATGATCTTGCTTTATTCTATCGTGATTGAGTACTATCTTCTCTAAGATTTGCTCGAGATTTATTCTCTGATATGCAAGATAAAAAGTAGTCACAAACATCTTCGTCTCATCGTTTGTGATTCCATAATATCTTGTTTTGCTACCATACAATTATGATTATTGTGAGGTGATTGATATTACTAGGCTGTTCTTCGGAAATATAAGTACGGTATATCAATTGGTTCATGTTCACCTTTATTTATCAAAAGACGGAACAAAGCTCATAGGTATTTATGTGGAAGACAGATTTATCAATTCAATAGACTTTTCTGTGTGAGACAAATTTATTTATTAAAGTCTTCGACTTTGGGTCGTAGCAACTCTTAGTTGTGGGTGAGATCAGCTAAGGGAATCAAGTGTGCAGAGTCCTACTGGGATTCATAGGCGTAAGGAGTGCAACTGTACCTTGATCAGTGTGACATTAATTAGGGCTCAACTACATTCCAGTCCGAAGTTAACTTGGAGTGCGCTAGTGTCTGTAGCGACTTAATACAGTGTGGTGTTCAAATTTGGACTAGGTCCCGGGGTTTTTCTGCATTTGCGGTTTCCTCGTTAACAAAATTTCTGGTGTCTGTGTTATTTCTTTTCCGCATTATATTTGTTTATATAATTGAAATATCACAGGTTATGCGTAAGTTCAATCAATTAGATAATCCAACCTTTGTTGTTGATATAAATTGATTGACACTTGAACATTGGTCTTTGGTACCGTTCAAGTTATTTCTCAATCTTCAATCGGGCTCGCAAATTCATATTTGTTTGATTGCGGATTGAATTGAGAAATTGAGATACAACTCTTGGATATACCTTTCTTAAGATTGAGTCTGACTGTCTAGTTGATTCTCTTGAAAGTATATTGGAGTTTGTTTATACAGATTGCTAAACGAATTATTGGGTGTGGTTGTTATACCCCCGGTTTTTCAACACGGATAGGTTCAGATGGGATAGAAGGCAAGGGAGCTGTTGGATGCTTTATCTGCAGTTCAGCTAAAGTGGATTCGTTACGAGGTGCAACACCACTAGAAGACAACACCCGTATCGCTGCTGTATAATAACCACATGTCATCTTCTTCTGACAGGCAATGAGGTTAGCTGTTTCTTTCTTCTTGTTAGACGGTTTTCTGACCTGCTCTGGGACTGGTTGTTGCAGCAGTTTGTTGATCATAAGACAACAACAGTTAGCATCCTCCCACTCCAGTAAATCCTGATTGATTGCAATGATCTGCAGCCTTTTCCTTGTCTTTGATTTCTCCTCAGCTGAATTCTTAGGGCTGTACAGTGGAAGCGTGCAAATGGGGAGAAGAATAAGCTTTATCCAAGCTGAAATGTAAGCTGGGTTGCGAAGTACTTTGTCAAGACTTCTCTTTAAAACCCTTGAGAAGCTCAGTCTGCATTGAGGTGGGATGCGCGAGATAGCATTGAACTGTCTCTGAAACGCAAGATTGAGCAAAACTGTAGAAAGTGAACTAAGTTCAGCATCCACATTCTCAGTCCCTACTGCATCTGAATTAAGCACAACAACTGCATTAGTAGCCTCTACTGGTTTGTCAAGACCGTGAATAAGAAATCCAACATCGTCTCCGTTTAAAGGTCCTGTGATAATGTCACCATGAAGCACGCCATTATTACCCTTGTAGGGCAACCTCCACGCATTTAGATGCATGCATCGACTGCAAATCCACATACGCAGGTGCAACAGAACTTTTTCCCAAGCCTGATAAACATTCAATTCCCTAGAAATTCTATCTCTGCAAATATTCTTGTTTGCTTCATAGAAAAGATGTTTGTCATGTAGATGGCACATGAGAAAGTTTTTTGGCGTAACCTCTACCCTGAACACCACCATTACAACCATCAAAACCCTTGAAAGGGCAATGAACGTATCCACCTTAAACTGGTAGTTTTACTGCTAGCATTTTATTTAAATAAAATAATTAAGTAATTAAGGGTAGTCAAGTAAAATACTATTGTCTCCTTAATATTTTGACAAAGTCAAAGCGGACAGTCTTTTTGAAACGGAGGGAGTATAATTTTGTTATTCAGTCCCCAAGGAGGCTTAGTTCAGCAGATGTGGTTGATTCTGAGGATTTTGATATTATTCTGTCTATCTTGACGGGTCGTCTTCTTGTCTTTCACGTTGGAATTTTTTTATCTGAGGTGTACAACACTATTCATGTCACTGGTCATCTTGGTTTTGACCAAGGAGTTCCTTATAATCCCCAGAAGCCTCTTCGGACGAAGAGTTACAAATTCACAAGAGTTTCAATCGTTTTGTCTTTAAGGAGGGTCTCCGGATGAGTGACCGGAAATCTCATTTTGATTTTTATCAGCCTCTTCAGTAGCGGAAGGTAGGCGTTACCAATGAGTAGCGCGTATATCGCGATGGCGTTAATCGAAATGTGCTGAACCTCCTACTTGGAGATGCGAATCCTCCTCCAGTTCTGACCCTCTCGGATTTCAAGGAGCTTCATGCATCGGGTCGGGTGAGGTTGAGTGATGAGGTTTCCAAACAACATAAACTTTCTTCGGGTACTAAGGTTCAAATTTCCTTAAAAAGAGTTGTACCATTGCGGGCCATGAATCAATGCTTCCCCGCTTTAAGTTGTCATACCAGGTGAAGGCATTGTCCGTAAATGAATTGGGGAATTCTCGTATACACAGGTTCTCCTCTTGAGCATATGCATTCGTTGCTGATACGAAGCGACTTACATGTTCTCGCGCATTTCCTTTTCCTCCATAAATTTTGAACTCTGGTTATGTATAATCCTCAGGATACTGATAATCGGCGACCTCCATGGAATATGGCGGATCCAACGAATCGTAGGCGTCATGTTTTGTTACTCGGTAATTCATTTCAAGATATTTAGCGATCACGTCTTCAGTCATCCCCTAAACAGTGTTCTTAGCACTAACCATTCTTGACGTTTTCGCGCTCTGCTCTCTTGCCCGTTTCATAAGCCCTCGCAGCTCGTGTTGTCTTTTGATAGACGCGACCACCTCCTTTTGTATTTCTGCAATATCCTGTCCGCCAATTCCAGCAAAATTCTTTCCTTTTGAAATTTCTCCCATTTTCGGTGGTGCTCCTGCGCCTTGTACGATCGGGTTAGTGACCACTTCCCGGATCAATTCCTCTTCATCGCTTCCTGTGTGTACGTCTTCCATTGTCACGGTATCTAAGTTAGAAGGCATCCCTTCCGCTCGCGCTTCCTGTTTCGCACTTGGGAGTATCATGTTGGACAAGAAGCTAAGAACCTCCCACTGTGGTCGCAACGTCGATAGGGTAAAAGTGAGAAGGAGGAACTATCCCTAATCACAGCAAGTACCCCCAAGATGATGAGAGGTTAAGAGAGATAAGATGAATTAATTGTGTCCTCTAAGTATGCCTTCTTCCCTTTTTATAATAATCTCTCCTTCCCCTCTTGTGGATAAATTCCCATAATACTTATTACAAAACTACCATTTTTCTCTTTTCCAAGTTGGTATTAAGGAATTAGGAAATGGCTTCCATCTCTTTGTTTGGGATGAAGCCCAACTAGTTAAAAGTCACCCTTCTTAGGCTAGGACCACCCATTATCCCATGGGTTGGACGTGATCCCCTAATTCCTTGAAAAGGAATCCTTAATAAGCTAAGGGGATACCTCTTTTAGAGTTAATATTTTCATGTATCAACAGGAAGCAAAAAAAGTTTAAGAAATTGACAATGATATTGGAGTTGATCTTGCAAGGTGCTACGCACCATATCTATGATCCAAGCCCAACAACCATCATCACTCACAAAAACAGTATACAAATCCGCTAACACGCAGCCACAGGAGTTTCTGTACAACACCCGAACACACCTCGGTTTTATACTTTTATTTACCACAATTACCCCTCATCTTCTCTTTCTCTCCAAAACCCTAAATATAAATGTTATACTACATAAGGCGGCCACCACTCTCTCAGCAGCGGTTCCTTCTTCTCAACCAAAAAAAACCAGGTCCGTCTCTCTTTCTCTCTCTTAGGGTTTCTTCTTCAAATCAAGATCTCCTTCTTCTTCTGTTCTTACATTTGTATCAAGGTTTCTGATCTTCTTTTTGTTGTTGTTTTGATTTCAGTTTGAAAGAAGATTCAGTAGCTATGGCTCCTCCATCTAAAGGTAATCTTTATCAGATTGTTTTTTAGGGTTTTTTGAATGTTAGATTCTTGTTTGTTTTTGGTTTTGTTAACTTTTGATTCTGAGTGAACATGGTAGATTGGATTTTGATTTGTATGTTGGGTTTTAGATGGCGAAGTGTTATGAACCTTAAATGCCTTTTTATGCTTTCATTTTTTATCTTGATTAGTGATGTTGGTTTTGTTCTATGAACTTGGATGAAGATTTTTGGGTTTTGGTCATATCTGTAGTGATTTTAGGTTAGTTTAAGAAACAAATTGCAGCATGTTATTTTGGGGGTTTTGCAGCCGCGTTTGTTCTTGATTCAAATGTTGTAGGTTTGTTGGACACTTATGTTTTTTGGGGTTGTGTCAGATTTGGATTTGTTTAAATTGATTGATTGTTTTGAGTTTTTAATGTTGAATCCTGCTACCACTGTTAAAGGATTTGTTGGCATTTTAAGCAGCTGTGGATTTCATAGGGTAACCAGTTCTGTATGATGGTTTTGATATGTTCTGGTGTTTGCTTTTAAGTTTATTTACTGTGGATTAGTATGATTGTTCAGAAGATAGTTGGTTGCTAGTTTTATAATCTTAATTGGATACCCACTTGAAGCATTTGCATGCATATTGTCTGTGTAGTTGCTTTAGTTTTATGGACTCTGGAATAATTTGATTGTTAGGAGAACATAGTCGGTATTTACTAACTTTAGAATCGTAATATAGGACACCCTTGAAGCATTTGTATGCGTGTTGTTTGGATAAATGATTTGATATTCCAAATGTGAACTATTAAGTTCTGTATACTTGCTCTACTTTGTTTAGTTATGAGATAGATTTGACTGTTCTGTATCCACTGGTTTTTGATTTCCGGATGTCCTGTTTTGTTCATTTGTATGAGACGTGTTCTGGCTGCTACGGTATGATTATGAGTTGTATAATTCTTTTGACTGATATCATTTGCTTGTCATATAGTTACATCAAAGAAGGCCGACCCCAAGGTACAGGCTAACAAAGCTGCCAAGGCTGTCAAATCTGGAGCATCAACCATTAAGAAGAAGGCTAAGAAGATCCGCACATCAGTCACATTTCACAGGCCAAAGACATTGCAGAAGGCAAGGAACCCCAAGTACCCACGTATTAGTGCACCACCAAGGAACAAGCTTGACCATTACCAGATCCTGAAATACCCACTCACCACTGAGTCCGCAATGAAGAAGATTGAAGACAACAACACCCTTGTATTCATTGTTGATATCCGTGCTGACAAGAAGAAAATCAAGGATGCTGTCAAGAAGATGTATGACATCCAGACAAAGAAAGTGAACACCCTTATTAGGTAAGCTGGCTTGATCACTTGTGCCTAGCTAGTTCTTTTCTTAATTATGTTCCTGTTCAATTTTATCTGGTAACTGATAGACCATTGATTTACCCCGTCTTATATTGTTTCTGCTATGATTTCAGGCCCGATGGAACGAAGAAGGCTTATGTGAGATTGACTCCAGATTATGATGCTTTGGACGTAGCAAACAAGATTGGTATCATATAGACTGTAGTCTGTTTATGTTGTTTCCATAGAACTATTTTGTTGTCAGCAGTTTTGGTAGTAAACTTGCTTCAGATATTAGACTCACTTTTTGTTAGTAAAGATTCAGGGTACATTTGGTTATGTTTAATCTTTAACCTGAAGACCTTGTTACTCTACTTTAATGAGATAATGTTTTGTCTAGTAATTGGTCATGTATGTTAATTGTTGGTCTTATTGTCCTCTAAATGGAAACCAGTAAACATTGTTTTTAATTAAAGAATTGAAATATTTGTACCACAATTCTGTAATTAAAAACAATGCTAGGAAACCAGTAAACATCACTAAAGAAGTAAAGAACAGGGCATCTGAATTCTTTAGTATATCACAATAAGTGGCAAAGTCTTAATTTAGGGTTATCGTTGCCTATTTCTACTCTCGAATGTAGGTATGTAGAGTTATTATTCATCTCCGAATTTTTCCTGACAACCTTGCAGCAGATGAATCCTGCTTGCATTATTGAGCCTTATAAGCCCCGTATTGGATGGATTTTGACCAAAAAGAAAGGAAGTTATAAACTTCACGATCTTAGAGCATAGCATCTGTATGATCCGCATGGCCTAACGATTCGGTCATATCTATGCATGCTGGCCAAGTGCCTAACAACTCCATAAAATTATGGACAAGTGGTGATGTTTGTTTATGGATGACTTGAATTTCTGGCTTTTATAGGGAAATAGGGTAAACCAGACGAGCCAGCTAAGTTCAACAAAGCAGAAAGCTTTTTCCTTCACTAATGGCTGCTTCTGATGCCAATAGCGGCTGCAACGATGGTGATTTTCCGAAGGGCAGTGGGCGACCTGGTTTAGGACATGATGTTCAGTATCAATATCAAGGTTTCTGGTGTTTTGCTAAAGGAATAGAAAATGTAATGGATTTTCAACAGAACTTCAAGGGTTTGGGTTCTGATCTAGTAATAGCATCAGTACCCAAATCAGGCAAAATCTGGTTGAAAGCACTCGCCTTTGCCATTGCCAACCGTGTTCGTTACCCTTGTTCTACTTCTTCAAAGAGTTATCACCATCACCCACTGCTTACAGTTTCGCCTCATGACCTTGTTCCTTTTGTTGAGTTTAAACATATTATTCCAGATCATAGTTTTCTTGATCCTCAACGCAGACTCATAGCTACTCATGTCCCTTACCCTTCTTTGCCAGAATCTTGCAAGACCGGTACTACAAATTGCAAGATTATTTACGTGTAGAAACCCTCGAGACAACTTCATCTCTATGTGGCTCTTTATGAACAAACTGAGGGCATCGCCAGCATTAGCAAGTGATAGTAACCCTTCCTTGTCAATTGAAGAGGCGTTTGAGTTTTTCTGCGACGGGGTCTCAGAATTCGGCATGTACTTGGGTATTGGAAAGAGAGTTTAGAGAAGCCTCATAAAGTGTTGTTTCTAAAGTATGAAGATCTAAAGAAAGAACCATCAACTCAATTGAAGAGACTTGCGGAGTTTATGGGTTGCAGTTTCAGTTTAGAAGAAGAGAGACAAGGAGTGATAGAAGATATATCAAGGTTATGTAGTTTCGAGCACATGAAGAATTTGGATGTGAATAAGAACGGAACTTGGAGAAAACGTATCGATAACAAAGTCTACTTCAGGAGAGGTGAGATTGGTGACTGGAAGAATTACTTGACACCACAGATGGTTAATCGACTCGACTGTCTCATGGAAGAGAAGTTGCAAGGGTCAGGCTTAGTGTTCTGAAACTATCTTTTCTGATTAATGCCGTTCATCCATGATCAGTCCGTATTGCATAATAATGAAGTACTTCTCTGCGTAGATTCAGTGTAATTTGACTAGGCTATGGAGATTGGTTCACCATATCCAACCTATGTTTTCATCATTTCTCTTCTAATAACTTGTATGGACACAAAAATTTGGGGTGCAAGTCCCTGAAGAAAAGTGCACTCACTCCTTTTCCTTTTTGTAACATTTTGCAGAAAAAACAGAAAATGTTCATCTATGAGCTCACTCCATTTTGCTACAAATTTTGCAGAGAAAATCCAGAGCAATATCATTAAGTCCTAATTTTAAAAGGCTGAAAATAATTTTTTTATTTTAAAAATGGAGACTAGAAGTCTAGAGATGTTGATAGCATTCAACAACACAATGAGACAGACTTGATGCAGTACTATAACTCATGCCCAACTGTGACACATGGGCTTATGTCTGGAGGAGCTATTCGTCTATCCGCTACAAAAAAATTTATAGGCCAACATTGTTCGTTTAGAAAGAAATCTATGTGTTTAAATATCACTGCAACATGGAAACTATCGAGCAGTGATATAACATGCAAGATGTGGATAGGTTCCCATAATCTTAATCTTTTGATTTGAAGAAAATAAAATCTTCATTTTCTGAAGACCGAGGAAAACGTGTGCCCATATGATATGGGGCACCGGACCCGTGTCCGAGGCACCAATATGCTAGGACTTGGCTTCTTAAACCTAAACTAAACTATCATTACACTACAGATTAACATAAAAACATCTTATTTCTTTATTAGTTCATTACGGAAGAGGAAACCTGTCCCCTCCAAATTACGACTTGTCCTCAAGGCGTACTGCATTATATTGAGTCATTAAATCGCCAATGACTTCCCTTCCCACAGAATAAAAAGCTTAGGAACAGCTTAATTTTTCTGCTCACGCTCACAAGGTGCTGAATCAACTTGTACATTAGTAGTACCTGGAATAGAAGAATCAATCCGAGACGGAAAACGACCATAAACAGCTTGGTATGGAGACATACAAACTGAAGTTTGATCTGATGTGTTGCTCCCAAAATCAGTCCAAGATAACCAGTAAGTCCATTGAGTGTGAAGGTCACCAGTAAAACTTCGAAGATACGCGGTACTACGAAATAGTTCAGTGCCCTGTGGACCAATGTAAGCCTTCCAAAACTGTCGATCACTTACTGTTAACTTTGGCGTTCCATGTAGCTCCTTTAACATTTTATCATGTACAATAATTGGGTAATGATACATGACTCTGATGTTGATACGTTCACAGTAATCAACAAACAATCATATTAAGCCATTCCTCATCTGAACTAATAGAATTGGTGAAGAAAAATAATAATTGTACGTGGCAAATAAGGCCGAAAAAACAAAGGGCATTCGAAAAAACAAAGGCCGAAAAAATAATTTGTTCATCAGGCTTTGAAATGTCGCTGGTACATTCGAAAGAACAAAGGGCATCACAAGTAACTCGTAACTAACGACTCTAATCTGGTGATACCCGGATCTAAGATCTAACTTGGAGAATGCAATAGAACCATTTAACTCATCCAACAATTCATCTGCGGTATTAGTTGGAGCTTCAAACAAATCAGAACATTGTTCCAATGATAATGATAGAACGGACGTAGATATTTGAGGTTCCACTCGAGCACAAGAATCCAAATAGCAATTATATGACCCATTTCCTTGTTGTGAAAAAAAAATGTTGGAAGTTACTTCCTTCACGTACAGGAGCCAACGTTGGATTTCCTTTTAAAGTGATTGGTTTTGTATCCACGTCAAAATTCATTGTTAATTGTCTAAAATCCCACTGAATAACACCAAGACTTTGAAGCCAGTCGGCACCAAGAACAACTTCATAGCCAAGATCAACTTCATAACCCAAAATAGGGAGAATATTAAAATCTAAAGTAAAAGTGTGTCCTTGGACGACTAATTTCACCTTGGAACAATAACCAGTAGAGCTTAATTTGCTCCCATTTGCTACTGTAACGCTTAGAGGACTGTTAACAGTACATATACCACACTGCAATGCTATTCTGGGATGAAGAAAATTATGAGTAGAGCTAGAGTCTATCAATACGGTTACCTGGTGTGTAGAAATGTGTCCCAACAGTTTCATAGTTCCAGATCCTTGAGTTCCAACAATAGCATTCAAAGAAACTTCCACAATAGACTCATCTGCTTCATCTTGTTGATTTGATGGTGTTAAATTTCCATTAACATCCTCCATTTCCAACAGTAACAGTTTAGGTTGTTTACATCGATGACCCGGTTTGAATTGTTCATCACAGTTAAAACATAAATTTTTAGCTCTTCTTTCAAGTTGCTCAGCAATACTCAAACGGCGGGGGGCCGTGGGTGATAATTTAGATAATGTAGAACGGTTAGAAGTCCCCTTAAGTGGTGGTGCAGGCAATGCAAGGGATGTCGGATTAGGTAATGATTGAACCGATTGGATGGGTGGTGAAGGAGTAGTACATTTTTTTTGAAATTGCAGATACCAACGTACCAAGAGCTTCTTCTTGTCTCTCTGCCATAACATATACCTGACTTAATGATTGAGGAGATAGCAAATTCACACCTGCCTTGATATCTTCCTGGAGACCAGATATAAAACAACGGATTAGAAACTTTTCAGGTAATGCACAACAACGATTTACAAGCCGCTTAAAAACAGTTTTGTAATCGCGCACAGCTCCAGTTTGATATAACTTCACTAGTGCACCTTCCGGATCATCATCTTCCTTGGAACCGAATCTAGAACAGTAATAATTACAAAATTCTTGCCAAGTTGGAAAGCCAATGGTTTTGATTAACCATTGATACCATGGAATGACATCCCCAATTAAGTGACCAGAAGTTAAATGCACCATATTTTCTTCAGGAATGCCATTTAGAATTTTGTACTGATCAGCCTTAAATACCCAACTCCGAGGGTCATTGCCATCAAAACCAGGAAAATTGGGTTGATCTACTTGAAAAAGTGGTGGTGGTTGGGGTTGATGTTGCGTATATGTAGGGTGCTGTGATGGTGGATAAATCAGCGGACGTTGTAGTGGATAAATTTGTTGTTGTTGCCGATGACAAAGCGGAAACTGTGGTGGGTTAATCGATTGTTGTGGTGGTGGATAAAGTGGCAGTTGTGGGGGAGGGTGATATTGCAGTTCTGGCGGTTGCAGAGGGGGGTAAACTGGTGGTTGTGGTTGTGTTGGAGTGGGGTACACTGATGTCTATGGATGTAGAGGGGGGTAATGTGGTGTTTGTGGTTGTGGAGGCGGGTAAGGCGGTGTTTGTGGTTGTGGAGGCGGGTAAGGTGGGGTTTTTGGTTGTGTTGGGATGAGAATTTGATCTAGCTTCATTTGAATAGATAGTACAGCTGCTTCCAGACAAGCCATGGGAGATTTAGGATTTTTTTTCATCATCATCTTGTTTGGTTTCTTCTATTGGAGATTGTGAATTTTCCACAGAACCAAATTGTAAAGAATTCATGGTTGTGCCAGGAAAGTGCTCTAGATACCAATTGCTAGGATTTGACTTCTTGAACCTAAACTAAACTATCATTGCACTACAGATTAACATAAAAACATCTTATTTATTTATTAGTTCATTACAGAAGAGGAAACCTTAATAAATAGGTTTCTGGATACAAGTTACAGATCCAAACACTTGGGCAGTTTTACAATAACTGAAATACAAAATAACTGAACTTCATATAATACTACTCACACGTTCACCTATTGCGGAATTGTAACACAATATGTGCGTCCCGCGAGCGTCTGTCTGGTTTGGACGCACTGGTGACTTGGGTTTGAAGCGTCTTTTTTTTTCCATTTAAACTTCTTCCTTTATTTTTACTATCATTAAGGCTAAGTTTTATGGGAGTGCTAATCTAGCATGCTAGTCGCTGAACAAAACAGCGCCAAGCGCTGAACCATTCAGCGTTTCCACTTTTCGCTGAACTAATCAGCGCTTGACCAGTCAACTTGGTCAAAACGCTGAACCATTCATCGCCAAGTAAATCTATGTAAACTAACAGAAGCTCGATCTTCTTCCTTCTTCCCCATTTTATTTCATCCTCACCCAAAGCTTCCGAAAATGCATGTAGTAGAGAAAGAGTTCCAGAGATTTTCTTCTCAAATCGCACCGTGGGTTTGAACATCAACACGATTGGAATCATTTGAGATTGGTTTGGAGCGAATCCGTCCACGAAATTGATTTGGGTAAGATTTTGAAATTTTAGGTTTTTTTTTTTTTCGATGATCATTTTTTTTTTCTAGCACCTTCAATCTAACCCATAAGACTTAGCCTAACTAAATGAAGAAAGACAAACATTGAGATCAATCATTTATAGGTCTTTATTAGAGTTTTGTAATTGGAAATGACATCACGTATACCCTTGGTCGGACATGTGTTGTTCTAAGAATGCATTTTGATTGTGCAATGTGTTTAATATTGATTGATTGCTTGACCTTCGGCGTATATAAACAAACAATATCTTCTTTTTTTTGAAATTTATACACATGTAACATCATTTTCTATTTTTTAGGATCGAAACACTTGACTTTGCTGTATAAATACATTATTGTATATATATATATATATATAAATAATATATAAATAAATATGTATATACGTGTCCGCGTCCTAGCTTTTTGAGAATTTTGTAGTGTCCGCGTCTGCGTCGTGTCGTGTCCGCGTCTACACGTCCGCGTCTGTGCAACCCACTGTCATATGATATGAGCTCACTTGTTTTTTCAGTAAATTTTATTTAATACGTGTGCCCATATGATATGAGCTCACCTTTTTCATTTTTCAATAAACTTTATTTTTTAATACATTTTATTTGGTAGACTTTTTGTTTTTCTTTTTTCAAAATTTAGATCTTCCGAAGAAAACGTGTGCCCATATGAGCTCATCTTTTTTTTTTTCCGGTAAACTTTATTTTTCAAAGCATTTCTTTTGGTAGATTTTTTGTTTTTAATCAATTTCTTTACTTTCTGTCAAGTTACGGTATTTTACAGTTTATTACGAACATCAAATTTTATGGCGAAAGCCACAAGGATGTGGATAGGAAAACAAATAAATGTATTTCATTTTTGTTCTTCGATAAAGCAGTTTTACAGTTTTATTACGAACATCAAATTTTGTGGCGAATGCCACAGGGATGCACAAGGAAAAGAAATGAATGATCGTAAAATTAGTTACCGTTCCAACTTCAAAGCTTCAGATATTGATCTAGTCATAGCCTTAGTACTCAAATCAAACTTTATTTTTTTAAACATCTATTTCTGGTAGACTTTTTTTTTTTTTGTAAATCAATTTCTTTACTTTCTGTCAAGTTACAGTATTTTACAATATTATTACGGACATCAAATCTTATGGTGAAAGCCACAGGGATGTACAAGGAAAATCAATGAATGTATTTTTTTTCTTCGATAAAGCAGTTTTACAGTTTTATTACGAACATCAAATTTTATGGAGAATGCCACAGGTATGCACAAGGAAAAGAAATGAATGATCGTGAAATTTTGAATGATCGTAAAATCAGTTACCGTTCCAACATCACATCATCGGACATTGATCTAGTGATAGCCTCGATACTCAAATCAAACTTTATTTTATAAAACATCTATTTTGGTAGACTTTTTTTTTTTAATCAATATTTTTTACTTTTTGTCAAGTTACATTATTTTACATTTTTATTACGAACATCAAATTTTATGGCGAAAGCCACAGGGATGCACAAGGAAAAGCAATGAATGCATTTGTTTTCTTCGATAAAGCAGTTTTACAGTTTTATTATGAATATTAAATTTTATGGCGAATGCCACGGGGATGCACAAGGAAAAGAAATGAATGATCGTAAAATCAGTTACCGTCCAAACTTCAATGCTTCGGATATTGATCTAGTGATAGCCTCGGTACTCAAATCAAACTTTATTTTTTAAAGCATTTATTTGGTACTCTTTATTTTTAATCAATTTCTTTACTTTCTGTCAAGTTACAATATTTTTTTACAGTTTTTACGAACATCAAATTTTAGGGCGAAAGCCACGGGGACACCAAGGAAAAGCAATAAATGTATTTATTTTTTTTCCTTGATAAAGCAGTTTTACAGTTTTATTACGAACATCAAATTTTTATGGCGAATGCCACTGGGAAAAGAAATTAATGCTCGTGAAATTTTAAATGATCGTAAATTCAGTCACCGTTCCAACTTCAAAGCATCGGATATTGATCTAGTGATAGCGTCAGTACTCAAATCAAACTTTATTTTTTAAAACATTTAGTTTTGATAGACTTTTCTTTTAAATCAATTTCTTTACTTTCTGTCAAGTTACAGTATTTTACAGTTTTATTACGAACATCAAATTTTATGGAGAAATCCACTGAAAAACAATGAATGTTTTTCTTTTTTTTCTTCGGTAAAGCAGTTTTTTGACGAACATTAAATTTTATGGCGAATGCCACAGGGATACACAAGGAAAAGAAATGAATGATCATGAAATTCTGAATGATGGTAAAATCAGTTACCATTCCAACTTCAAAGCTTCGGATATTTATCTAGTGATAGCCTCGGAACTCAAATCAGGCACCATCTGTTTGAAAGCACTGGCCTTCGCCATGGCCAACCGTTTCCTTTTTTTACACTTGTTATTCAATTTTGAAGAATTGTGACCATCACCCACTGCCATAAATTCACATGACCTTGTTCCCTTCGTCGAGTTTAAACACATATTCCCGGCCAGTAAATGTTCTTTGGATGTCACTACGAGAAATACTCGCAATTTTCCATGCATGCAGACTTACAACTTCTTGTCCCCTACCCTTCTTTGCCAGAATCTACTAAGACTAGTGTTTGGATGGTAAAATATTTTCACCTCAAAACACGAATCTGATGATGATGTTGATATTGATCGAACTACTACCTTTCTCTTCACGTGAACAGTGTTGGAGGGTACCTGCAAAAAACCCTCCGGTGCTTAAGTTAGCTAGAGTTTTTCATATGAGTTTTGGTAGGAAAGATTGCATACCTTTAAGGGTTGTGAACCCCTGTATTTATATGTTGCGAATTAGGGTCTTACTCTCATTTCGAGGTAAGCATGAATCATCTTAACTTCCCCTGCATGCCACCTGGCATAAATTGTATTAATTTTCCACGCATGCCTCCTGACATAAATTGCATTAACTTTCCCTGCATGTCTTCTGGAATATTCCAGAACATCCCCTGTGTGACTTGGTCAGCAACCCTTCTAGATGTTTCCATAAACTTCCTCTAGGGTTATGGAATTAGCTAAGCAAAAGGATACAAAAGACCAAGCCCAAGAATTAGATCAATTGGCTAATCCCACGAAGTGGGGTGAAAAAATCCGCAAGCCAAATGAAGATGGGCTGAAACATCCAGTGAGTCAATGGCTCAGCTGGCGATTCAGTAAATGTTCTTTGGATGTCACTACGAGAAATACTCGCAATTTTCCATGCATGCAGACTTACAACTTCTTGTCCCCTACCCTTCTTTGCCGGAATCTACTAAGACTAGTGTTTGGATGGTAAAATATTTTCACCTCAAAACACGAATCTGATGATGATGTTGATATTGATCGAACTACTACCTTTCTCTTCACGTGAACAGTGTTGGGGGGGTACCTGCAAAAAACCCTCCGGTGCTTAAGTTAGCTAGAGCTTTTCATAGGAGTTTTGGTAGGAAAGATTGCATACCTTTAAGGGTTGTGAACCCCTGTATTTATATGTTGCGAATTAGGGTCTTACTCTCATTTCGAGGTAAGCATGAATCATCTTAACTTCCCCTGCATGCCACCTAGCATAAATTGTATTAATTTGCCATGCATGCCTCCTTACATAAATTGCATTAACTTTCCCTGCATGTCTTCTGGAATATTCCAGAACATCCCCTGTGTGACTTGGTCAGCAATCCTTCTAGATGTTTCCATAAACTTCCTCTAGGGTTATGGAATTAGCTAAGCAAAAGGATACAAAAAACAAAGCCCAAGAATTAGATCAATTGGCTAAGCCCACGAAGTGGGGTGAAAAAATCCGCAAGCCAAATGAAGATGGGCTGAAACATCCAGTGAGTCAATGGCTCAGCTGACGATTCAGTGAGCCGGCTTGGGTAAGCTAGGTGGGCGTAAACATCCGTCAGGTTAAAGAGTGCGGGGTGGAAATAACCGAGACGCATGCAAGTTGGGTACACCGCGAAACACAGGATAATCACCACATTCGCCCACCGGACTGCTGATGCTGTCGCCGGAGAAGATGACCGGTGACAGAGTTGACGATGGTAACTCTAACGGCTTTATCTCTGAGCGATCTGATTCGCTGAAGTACTACCGACGTTATATTAAACTAACAGCGTCAAGAATATACCAAGGACGTCAGAAATATGCTAATGGCACCAGGAATATTCCGACGGTAACGGAATATCTTGTAAAGAAACAGTATTGCTGATTGTGACTCGCTGACTGGACAATATGCTGACGTGGAAGCCACTGGATGGTCATTATTGCTGATGTGGCACATTGGCGTGACATTTCAGGGTTGATGTGGCAATCGCTGGTTGATTAGTTTGATGACGTGGCATTTTGGTGTTGACGTGGCAGCCACTGGTTGGTTAGTTTGCTGATATGGCACGCTGACGTGGCAGCCACTGGATGGTCATTTTGCTAACATGGCACGCTGACGTGGCATTTCAGTGCAGATGTGGGCCCTCCTTGCCTTGACTTGGATGTTTGCACATTGGCTTCTATGTGTAGTGCTTGTGAGGCCTAGTGAGACATACTTGACTAATAAGAAGAGCATATTAGGCCCAAGTAAGCCCATTTCTAATGTAAATTATTAGGGTACAAACAACTAGTACTACAAAATTGTTTATGAAACAACAAGGTAGAGAAATCTGAATGTTTTCTTATTATGAAAAACTTGGATTACAAAACATAGAGATAAAACAAATCTACAAGTAATAAATATCTTTCCTAACTAACAAAATAAATGACCGTATATACAATATACACAATAAATCCCCCTCAAGTTGGAGCATGGAGATCACGAATGCCCAACCTGCAAAGAAGCATCTCAAATTTAGGCCGTCCAAGGGCTTTGGTGAAGATATTTGCAAGATGAGCAGTTGCCCAAACATGAGAAGTAACAATAGCACCGAACTGAATTTGATCGTGCACATAATGACAATCAATCTCAATATGTTTAGTGCGTTCATGAAAAACAGGATTAACAACAATATGAAGTGCGGATTGACTATCAAAGTAAAGGCGCATAAGCTGAGTGTGAGACACGCCCAGAGATTTAAATAATGCCTTTATCCACGTGAGCTCACTACAAGTATGAGCCGTGGAACGGTACTCGTCTTTAGCAGAAGAACGAGATAGTGTGTGTTACTTTTTTGTCTTCTCCTTAATTCTTCAATGGTCATGTTCTCCTCATCCCCAAGGATTAGTCCTTACTAAGGAATCATTCCTTCATCCTCTTCTGCTGTATCAGTGTCAGTTGTAAGCACAGTTACTTCGTCATAGTTGTTCCCAGGGGTGTTATCGGTTGCATATATATGTTGGATCTGGTATGTATATTTCGTATTATGTCTTTCGCCCATAGCTAATGTCTCACCGATTTCTCTTCTTTTCCTGTTTGCGACTCGCCTACTCCTCCTTGTTGCTATGAGCTGTTTTAATGTTGACGCTAATCTCACAATTTCAGTTCCTGCAATTGTGTTCTGATATAGTATAGTAGACTCTTCGAAATCTAAAAAAACGACTGCGAAAATAATGGGTGATGTTGAATACGTTTAAAAGCTTGTGAAAAACTCGGAAGATGCAAGGAAACTCAAACTGTTTTTCATATATAATTTTTATGGTAGCAAAGATCTTAAGAAATTGTAGAATCCTTCGTGAAAAAGCCTCCTAATTAGCTACTGGTGTTAAAACAAGCTTTGGATCTTGGAAAAAACAGGACAAATAATGAAAAAAATCAAGAAAAACACTTTAAAATAGTTGAAAACATTACAGGTGAGGAACAACCCTCTTACTCATCCGAGCTGTTTCTATGTGCCAAAATGTAGTTACAGGAAATTCTACAAGCTACACCGAAGTTATATTATAAGATAAATCTAAGACATCATGAAGAAAACTCTAAGTATTGATATTAAGAACATGAACTATCACAAATATAATATAGAGAAACCCTAATATAAAGACCCTCAAGCTCGTCAACGCTATTAGACTAGTCAAGAGACGATTTAGCCGCTAAGGACTCAATTAGTTTAACACGAACGATAATTAATAGAAATTAATCTAACAACGATTTAGATTCGAAACTAGTTCAATTGGATAGATCTCAAAAAGTTAGGCGGAATGGACTACTCGAACGTGTCATTCAGATATCGGAAGAAGAAGATATTATCGGATAAGTATGAAGGGAAAATTAGTAATTCTCTTTAGACCGACCTGGCTGCCCTTATCTTTTGGTAGGGTGCCTTTAACAACCCTGACCGGCCTTATCTCTACCCGTATCGAGAAGAATTCATTTCTCTTCTTTTCTTTTCTTCTTCGTTCTCCTTTCTTCTTCTCTTCCTCTGTTCGATTTCTGCTGAGTCTCTCTGAGTTACCTATCGAAGTAAATCAGATGTTGAGGTTGTATTTTTGATGATGGAGAAGATGGCATGGTCGTTAATTATGGAGCAGAACCATTAGAATTTGAATCACAGGGAATTGAAGAAATTAGGGTTTATAGATTTGTTTGATGTTTTGTATATTAAGAAGATGATATATAGAGCTACTGTTGGATGATGAAGCATGGGTAGATGTTTCATTGAAGTTTTGAAGATTGATTCAGAGAAGAATCGAAGAATTAGGTTTTCTCAGATATTTGTTAGAAATTCGATTAGTAATGGATAAGATGAAATTAAAGATGGGTTTGAAGATTATAATCTCAAGATGAAGATGGTCATGCCGATTTAGAGGATTTGATTCCAAAGAAGAGTTTAATTCGAGAAATCAGTGAATTTAGGATTAGGGGAAATTCGGAATAAGAGTGTGAAGATGAAATTAAGAGTTTAAGGGGAAGATTTGAGATGGGTATGATTGATATGGAAGTTAGGGTTACGTCTTGAATTCGAATTAGAAAAACAGAGGATTGGGAATTTGTTAGGGTTTTCATATAACAATTGATGGTGTTGAAGATTATTGAATTATTGATGAGCTATGATGAGTTGTTGAATTGAATCCAGGTGAAGAAGAAATTGAATACAGTTGCCAGAGTATTTCTGAATCGGGGTAAGTGTTCTTATCAGCAAATTTAGTTTAGTTATTCATTTTAGTTTTGAGCTCTTGATGTTGTGGGTGATATAAGAATTGAGAAAGTGTTTACTTTGGATGTGGAATTATAAATCATTGTTGGTGATGATGTTGAACTAGTAGAAAGATTGTTAAGTTGCAGGGAGGAGCTGAGCCAGTGGTGGATATGAGAGTCTCAAGTAAATAGGTTTGTTGGTGAACTGGAGGTGTTAATGTATGAATTGTAGTTGAACTGGTGGAGGCAGGGAATAGTTGGAAATGTTACAGGATATGGAAAGTGACTAGTAGCGTAGATGTGTATGTGAATGGTGTTGTTTCTTGGAATAAAAGATGTGATTGTTATGGTGGTGATGTTTTACGGTGACAGAGGCGATTCTAGGAGATACACGTATGAACTAATGTTGACGATGTACGAGGTTTAGCTCTGATCTTGTAGCGAAGCTGTAGAGTTGAGTTCTGACAGTGATGTTAGATAGAGCTGGTTGAGTTGGGATTGAGTTACAGTTGTGGATAATGGTATTACGCTCAAGAACAATGGCTCTGTGGAGCTGTATAAGGAATTAGCTGTTATGGTAATGAAGGAGGCTGAGTCTAATTGAACTGGTAAATGCTGAGATTAGATTGTGTCTTTGAGTTGGTAATATGGAGAAAGGTTAGAGTGGTAAAGGTTTGGTTCCAGTTAGGAGTAGCATCATTGGAGGCTTGCGGTTGCAGGTAAGCTGAGTTTTCGATAGTGATTAAATTATGAAGTTTATTTAGAAAGAATAATTGAATTGCTTTTGAGTTGTTAAGAAGATGATGTTATGTAACTGAGTTATAGGAATGAAGATTTGATGAGTATGGAGTTGAATCTCTCTTGTAAAAGCTTAGAGTTGCAACTGCAGGTAATTAAACAGTGATTCTGTTTGTAATTTGATTGTGAAGTTTGTTTAAGAAATTATGAGTTGAAGTTGTAATTGAGTTATGTTTTGTGCAAGAGTCTTAGCCTGAGTTCTTTCAGCTTAGCTGACTCGACCTAGTGTTTCTGACTCAGTCTATCTGACTGAGTCAATTGTGAATCTGACTTACCTGAATCAGTCTTGTTGACTGAATTAACTCTGTAACCAGGTTTTGACCTGTGTTGACTCAGAGACTTGACCATTGACCCTGGACTTTGACTTTTCATGGACTGTTAGTTGATCCCCTTTACTGTTAGTGACCGTTAGTTGTCTCAGGTGGACTGGACCTTAGTTAATGGGCCTGTTTAGAGAACTTGGGCTTAGTACCATGTATCCTTAATGGGCTTAGTACCATGTATCCTTAGTTTGATATTTTGGACCTCTTATGGTCCGAATTAGCTTTTGGCTTCTTCTACAAAGTTGTAGATATTTATAAGACTTAGCTAGTGGATTACAAAATCAATCTAATTCAATTAGTAAACCTTAGATATGCTAAAGATAGAGAATGAAAAGGTGTAAATCTATAAATGGGCTTAAAACCATTATTAGACTTGTATGATTCTTGTGTGAGCCATTTTGGCTAGATCCTTAGAGTTCTTGTGTGATTAACAGTCTGTCTATATTAACAACGATCGATTAAAAAGATGAACCAGTGGATCGCGGATCTCGAGGTAGGCGTGGCTTGTCATCAAAAGAGGTGGGAATTTACATTTAGGTCTTTTGTGATTATTATTATTTTCCTTTACAAAAGTTTATGTTTAATAAATTCATGCATTGCCTAATTATGTATTCCATGCATAGTTTTATTTTAAATTTCGAAAATACTGTTGAATCTTTTAATCTTTCTATTGCTTGGAAAGGAATTGTAATACTTTGTTGCCTTTATGAATTGTTTGGGAAATGAACATTAACATCTGAGGTATATAGAATACGCTCCTTCATTTGGTGTGTAAGGAATTGGTCGACATCAACATTGGTGTGTAAGGAATTGGTCGACACCAATGCATAATATTGGATGTGTAAGGAATTGGTCGACATCCAATATATTTCATTGTCAATGTATACAATTGGATGTGTAAGGAATTGGTCGACATCCAATAATTCATTGTTTTGAAGAAGGAGTTAGTTCCATATACCATGATTGTTTATTTATGTGAATTGGTTGTCTTTTAGTGTTTTGGGAAAACATGAATTGTTTTCCAAATCATTCCAATGATTACTTTAAAGTTAAATGTTATTTTCCTACTGGGCACCCCTTTTAGGGATGATGCGCTCACCCTTTCCCACTTTCAGTTTCAGAGACAGATCAGAGTTGCGCAGTGGAAGCTCCGTGGAGTTGAGTCCGTTAGTTTGGTTAATTTCGGCTATGTTTATTATGTTGTTTATTGTATTTGTAAACCAAATGACTATTGTATATGTATCATTTGAGAGGAGTTCTTGTATATATATTTCAGAGAGGGGTTAGTTTTGGGTTAAGTTTTGTAGCAGATTTCTTAATTGAATGCTTAAGTATATGATTTAGATTTTTAGTGCCTCTGTGTTTAGTTAATCTCTTGGATTAGTCAGCTGCTAGCTTTGGGGGTGCTACACCTAACTTGGAGAGCAAATAACTTTTCTCTCTTAAGTCCCTCACACAAACTCCCAAAAATATCTCTCTCTTACAATGGCTTCTAGTCCCTTTTATAGGGGGTTACATAGTGGAGGACAGCTAATAAAGCCCCTTATTTTGGATTTAGGAGGGCAATATCATCGCACTATCTCGTATTCATCGCACTCGCCTTCACATGTTTTCGGTGACTTCTGTGACGTCATCGCGCTCGTCAGCAGTGACGTAATGAACTTTTACTCTTCGCCTCTGGAATTATGTTGCTAAGTGATAGTCTCGCATTCCTATTGGTTGAGAGATATTTTGTATCCATACCTATGTAACAATTCATATGAAGTTTTCCCATTGAGCAAGGGAGTAGGCGTGCCATTAATAATATACATAAGCAACACTTAAGAAACATTCACCCCAAAACTGAAGAGGTAAATTGGCTTGAAATCGTAAAGCACGCGCCACATTCAATATGTGACGATGTTTGCGTTCAACTCGCCCATTTTGCTGTGGCGTATCCACACATGAAGTTTGAAACTCTATACCCTGTTTAGTAAAGAATAGAATTTATGGAAAAAATTATGTAACATTATCAATGCGCACCTTGTTAATCTGTCTATCAAATTGCGTCTTAGCCAAAACACAAAAATTCTGAAAATTTGCACCACCTCAGTTTTATGTGCCATCAAATAAACCCCAACATAACGAGAATAATCGTCGACAATGGTAAGAAAATAATGTGCACCACAAGAAGACGGAGTACGATAAGGACCCCACACCCAACAATGAACTAATTCGAAGAAGTCATCAGCTTTATTCTCACTAACAGGAAAAATAGTCCGAGTTTGTTTAGCTTTAAAGCAAATATCACACGGTTCATTAAGAAATTTTTGACAATCAACTTTATTCGTACCCGGAAGTTAAGAAACAACCTTATTAGATTCATGACCTAAACGTCTATTCCACAAACAATAATTTTCTCCAATAGATACTCGATTTGCAGTAATGAGCATTCCACTGTGGAAGATATAGACCCCATCTCGTTCCTTACCCACACCAATCACCGTCCTCGTAGTACGGTCCTGTATCACACATAACTTATCAGTCAAAGTGACAATACATCTTAAAATATTTAATTAAACATGCTAAAGAAATCAAATTGCAGTGGAGATCAGGAATGAAAAAAACACGGTATAATTTCATATTGTTTTCAAACACCACGGTTCCTTCGCATGGAGCATGAGAGTATGTGTCATTCGGGAGCCTTAAGGAAGAAAAACCTATTGCATTAATCTTAAATAAAAATTCTTTACTTCCTGTCATATGTCGTGAAGCCCCTGTATCAAGTATCCATTTACCAGGAAGCTTCTCCTTCGAATCATTAATTGAAGTTTTAAATATTTCCACAATGGTTTCCCATTGGGTATCAGTAAAAATATTAGCAAGACCCAGTCGATCTTGTGACGATAGAAATGCTCCACCAGAGTTGGTGGTTGTGATCGCTAAATTAGCTATAACAGTCATGGTGTTAATCTTCAACACCAATTTCTGATTTTAAATTTAAAAGGATTCAGTCTTTCCTGGCTCAGATGCCATGAAACGAAAAGGTAGAAAAATATGAAGGTTTTATTCGGGAAAATTGGGGATATGCCCCAGGATTCCAGTTTTCGGGAATATGCCCCAGCCATCCAAAATCTCATCAAAAACCGTTAAGTAGTCAACATTCGCACACACTTAGGATTACATATGCTAATTAAAAGACATATATAATAAATACTAACACCTTTAAAAGGTTCAGGAACATATTAAGACAGAAAAAACCTCACAAAAATTAGAGAGAAAGTTCAGACACATTTACGGTAAATTGACTATTTAACGGTTCCTTGGTAGAAACCGTTACTTTAGGCATATTCCCCAAAACTGGAATCCTGTGGCATATCCCCAAGATGACAGTCGATTTTGGGGCATATCCCCAATTTCCCGATTTCTTATTATGAAAATTTTGGATTACAAAAAAGGTTTTCCATGAAATAAATAGATCGAGATAAAACAAATCTACACGTAATAAATATCTTCCTAACAAACAAAATACACAGCCATATATACAATATACACAATAAATACATATCCCCTAATAATTTATCTACTAAGATTCAGTGTCCTTTACAGCTGCCCATGTCCCTTACCCTGCATTCGTCCACGATCGGCAGGTACGAGATTCATTGTAATTTAGAATAAGCTACGAATCTTAACTGTCTATTTATTTATGTTTTCATTTTCGTTTCGAATGCTGATGTTAGTTTGGTTCGATGAACTTGTTGGTTTAATTGGATGAAGCTTGTGAGTACGTTTTTTTTTATTTTTTGATAAATTCAGAAAGAGTACACTGTTCCACTGAAGGGTTCAAATTTACATTTCATTCCCGCTCTGGAGAAACCGAATCTGCACATACAAATTCATAACATGGTACTCAAGTACCTTTTGTAGATAGAATATGTAGCATGTCTGTGTAATAAGGTGTACATAAATCTACAAATCGGAGATCATTTAGGAAATACCGTTATCTTATCCAAGATTAACTAACAACTAGCCGTTGGTGAATTATTAAGATGGAGCCCTCAGCATCATAATCAGGAGATGTTGCCATGTCTCCGACAGCTCCTAGCTCTTCGCATTCAGCCCAATTAGTATTTAATTCTGAAAATATCTTTGAATCGCTGGTTTGTTGTCTTCCTACAAGCATAAGATCAAAATCTTCACGAAGTGACCGGACTGACCATATTGCCTCCGCACCATCTTTTACATCTACTTCTTTATACATCAACGTTTCTTTATGCATTGTGTTAACCCTGAAATGGTCTACCAATTCTTCATCAAGAAACTTCTGTCTCTCAACATCAATGCGAACAGATTCACTGCCATAGTCAGTAACTTCGTCGGATGATAAACTTGCAGGACCAAAATACCTAACCAGAGTAACTAGGACGGACGGATGATGAATCATATTCATTGCAAAAGCCAATGCTTCTCGGTCATCCGGACCACCAAAAAATAGTACTATCACGCGGTAAGGCGTGTCTGGTAAGAAGCAAGTAGAGTTTGCTTGGTGATTACTACCGTCAATTAAGATCCCAACTGAGCATGGAGAGTTTCGCAACAGATTTTGAAGAAGGGTTTTGATAGAACGACTAGAAATGTTTGGTATATCCAGATCATCCCTCTTACTTGCTACATCTTGCCTGCAGAAGGGGAAGATTATGAGAGCAGTCCTCTTGTCAACTGACATGCTGCATATATCGTTGTGCATTGAAGCATACGGAGAGATGGTAGAGAAGGGATGAACTGTAACAAGGTGCTGGTGTCGATTTTGGAATTGTTGGAAGACATTGATTATTATTTCCGATTTGGTAGGGTTTGATGTGGAAACACGTTTATGCAATGGGTGGGCAATAAGGAGAGGAGTAGCTCGACCCACGAGTTCAATGAGATGGAGGAGGTAGACGTTTAAGGGGTGGAGTTTGGTAGGATTAGAGGCTTCAAGGAGTTTGATGATGCCTGGAACATCATCTTGGGTGTGAACACATACTAACACACGAAAATCTGAATCGACTTCATTCGACTGCATAATTGACCTTCCTTTGTAGGCTAAGTATTTCGATGAAGGGTCGTAGAGGTATTTCACTGTGGGTGTAATAACTGCTACTTGCACTACAAGTGTGAGAACCATGATTGTATTTGCTGCAGCAAAAGTATTCTGCAGAGTAAATTAGAAAAAAACTGTTAATTAAATATTCAAATTACTTCGGAGCTAGAGATGCTATTCTGCAAGACATACGTACATTTTGCTTATTAGCATCTATCCAGGTGCTAAGTTGGGAAACCTCGACAATTCCTTTAAAGTTCATAATAAGTCCAAGCAACAAACTATCTCGCGCAGGGACTCCAAGAAGCACAGCTGGGAGGAAAAGCCCGATAATCTTTCCAAGGAAACAACCAAGAATTACCAGTAAAGCCCGCCATAGATATACAAAACTTACTTTGTGAATGTCCGTCTTATATCCAACTATACCCATATGTAGAGGCATGAAAAATACAGTCACAATGCGTAGCTTGTGAACTAGAGCAGATCCTAAAGGTGGACCATCAGGTATAGCCAAACCAAGAAAGAATGCCCCAACCGTACCATTTAATTCACAATATTCACTAGCTAGACCACACAGTAGAACTGAAATCATTATTAAGGAAATATAAGCATCATTTACTGGTCTTCCTTCAGGTGTATTCTTTACAATCCATAATGCTGCCGGACGCACAATTAAACATATGTATATGAACGTCCCTAACATGAGATACACAACAATTCGTCCATGTGTTGGATTTTCGCTTGCCAATGAATGGGTGAGTAAGGTCCAGAACTTTTCAAACGTATGAAGAAAATCAGCAACCATTGCTACATGAGTTGCTAAACTACCTAGGTCAGAGTTAAGAATGTTGAGATCAGTGAGCATATAAGTGATAACCGGAAAAGAAATCATGCCGAATAGATTTATAAGTTTGGTAGAGTTGTTAAACCCTCCTGGCTTTGAAGGTGGCCTTAATCCCGGTATATGATCATTTCTGACTATATGGGCTAATGATTTTCCAGCTACATAAGAGCAAAAGATACAACAGAATCCGATTATGTATGTTCGCCACCCAGCTCTCTTTAATATTTTGGGATCCATTTGAACTCCAACTTTAAAAATAAAAAACATGGAACTGAAATGAGCAATCATGTCTACTACTTGAAATCCATCTTTAGCGAATAGGAAATACGTAAGCCCGACAGGCCTGCCAGTTGATAATTTAAGAAATTCATAGCCAAGAATCCATGGACTAGCAAGTATACCTCCCTGTACATATAACATGTATAACTGTTACAAATATACGTACTCCAGAAAATAATTAAAGCATAATAATTTATAAGCCTTACCAGTATTTGAGAAACAAGTAAGGGTTGATGGAATCTTGACAATACCATGTGAATGAAATGAGGTAGAAGTGAAAGAACAATAACTTGTAAACAAACACTTTGTAGAGGAGAAAAATTATCCAAAGTTTTATAAAAAAATCCTCCTGAACCGACTTCGCCTGGAATTGTACATATACGATATGGATGTGACCCCATACCTCTCTGCCCGTATATACCCTGGCTAAGACACCAACAGCAGCGGAACCGATGTTTTCCTTTTTCTGAGTTTTAACTAGAAAATTGGATGTAAAACAAGGTCAAACCAACCCATATTGGTGGTTGTGTTATGTTCCCCATTTTGTATCTCTTGAATAAAACCGGACGACGGGACTGTTGGGTTTTAAGGACGGAGAAGATCACTACAAGGAATAACAAACCCAAAAGTCTCGGACTTTTTTTCTTCTTTTTTTTTCCCTCATCTACACATCTTTAGAAGTGATATTATCGGTTGCCGGGGAAGTCTGGGATTTACTCGGAGAAGAAAGACAGAAAGGAATTTTTATTACCAGTGTTCATTTTTTGTGTGTTTATGAGATGATTTACAACCATAGAATGTGACAGAAATAATGGATCCAAAAATTTTGCGTTCATTTGTTTGACTGACCAATCATCATCTAATTACACGGTCAAACCAGTTTCTAGAAGTCTAGAGATGTTGATAGCATTCAACAACACAATTAGACAGACTTTTTTTTTTCGTATTTCTTTTGAAGCATAATAATTAGACAGACTTGATGCAGGATTATTTGGGCTTATGCGCGGAGCAAAGTAGTTAATATCGCGTATCGGTATCATATCGGACGGGTTCTATACACCTATACAAAAGATAATATCGCTTTTTATCGGCTATACACTATTAAAATTATAATTTCAAATATCTATAAAAATCATAATCAAAAACAATAATAATCATAAACGCTTCTCACTTCCAAAATAAGAGGTAGTTAACATACATTCTCATTAACTCCCTTTCCTTGAAACTGCCTATGCACAATCAAAACTTAATGCTGACACTTTAACAAATTAAGGGTTGCAGAAAATTTCTCAAACAAAGAAGGCAATTAGTTTGTCGCACCATTAACGATTTATGAATCAATCTGTTTTCCGAAACAAAGAAAATGCCCTAACTCGTTCGTGTTTAGTTTACTAGATCTTTACTACAAATGATACTGAAATGCCTAATTTTCCTTTCATAGATTTCATATTTATTAAAAATGATACTGGAACCGATAATATCAGTGTATAGGTTAAATCGATATATCGGTCGGTAGCGGCCGATACAAACGTTTTTATCGTTCCATCTTCGTATCAGCGATATTTTCGATATCGTATAGGTATTTTTCGATATCCGATAAAAACCTGTAATATCGGCATGTTCAACCGATATTGACTACCTTGGCCTGGAGGCTACCCGCTACGATAAATTTATAGTCCCACATTGTTCTTTCAGAAACAAATCCTGCAACTTGGAAACTATCGAGCAGTGATATAACAAGCAGGATCTTCAATTTCTTTACTTTCTGTCAAGTTATCGTTTTTTTTTTTCTTCGATAAAACAGTTTTACTGACGTGCCATATAAGCTCGAATTTTTTTTAGTAACTTTATTTTTTGAAATATTTTTTTTAATCAATTTCTTTACTTTCTATCAAGTTACAGTATTTTTTATTTTTTTCTAGACGAAAAAATGACAAATTATATTAAAAAGATAGAGGTCACAAAGGAGTGACGCCTTACAAAGAGGAAGAAAGGAATGAAGTAATCAGCAATTGCCAATCACAGCATCCCAGTTACAAATAAGCATACTCAAAGAGTAGCCATCAAAAATCTTGTATGCAGTGTCCAATTAAATAGGGTGCACTTTACAAAGATTTTGAGTTGCAAAAGTCTTAGTAGGCAGTGTCCAATTAAAAAAGGTGCACTTTACAGAGATTTTGAGTTGATTAATATTTTTTTTTCTATTCTCAAACAACCTTGCATTTCTTTCTTGCCAGATTGTCCACCAAATGGCAAAAGGAATAAGACCCCATAATTTATTCTTCATATCTATACTCTTCTTGTTAGACCATGCCCAAAGGGTAGATCTAAGATTATCTACAACCATTGTTCAAATGAAATCTAGTATTGTGAATAAAAAAATTCCTAGATTTCAAAATACCGGCCCATGAACTTTTTCTTTTTTCTTTGATAAGTTCATCTAGTTTTATGGCGAATGCCACAGGAATGCACAAGGAAAAGAAATGTATGATTGTGAAATTCATGACCATGTCTATAGAAAGCTTCAAAATCAGTTAAGTTCCAACTTCAAAGCTTCGGATATGGATCTAGTGATAGCCTCGGTACTCAAATCAGGCACCATCGGTTTGAAAGCACTGGCCTTCGCCAGTGTTCCTTTTGTTTACCCTTGTTCTTCTATTTTGAAGAATTGTGACCATCACCCATTGCTTACAGATTCACATGACCTAGTTCCTTTCGTCGAGTTTAAACATATATTCCCGGCCAGTAATAGTCCTTTGGATTTCACAATTTCCATGCATGCAGACTTACAGCTTCCTGTCTTGGATGCTGATGTTAGTTTGGTTCGATGAACTTGTTGGTTTAATTGGATGAGGCTTTTCTAGAATTAGTACATTTTTTTTTTGGGATGAATCCAGAAAGAGTACACTGTTCCACTGAAGGGTACAAATTTACATTTCATTCCCGCTTTGGAGAAACCTAATCTGCACATACAAATTTATAGCATGGTACTCACGTACCTTTTGTAGCTAGAATATGTAGCTTGTCTGTGTAATAAGGTGTATATGAATCTACAAATTGGAGATCATTTAGCAAATACCATTATCTTTTCCAAAATTAACTAACGACTAGCCGCTGGTGAATTATTAAGATGGAGCCCTCAGCATCATAATCAGGAGATGTTACCATGTCTCCGACAGCTCCTAGCTCTTCACATTCAGCCCAATTAGTATTTAGTTCTGAAACTATTTTTGAATCGCTGATTTGTTGTCTTCCTACAAGCATAAGATCAAAATCTTCACGAAGTGACCGGACTGACCATATTGCCTCCGCACCATCTTTTACCTCTACTTCTTTATACATCAACGTTTCTTTATGCATTGTGTTAACCCTGAAATGGTCTACCAATTCTTCATCAAGAAACTTCTGTCACTCAACATAAATGCGAACAGATTCACTGCCATAGTCAGTAACTTCATCGGATGATAAACTTGCAGGACCAAAATACCTAACCAGAGTAACTAGGACGGACGGATGATGAATCATATTCATTACAAAAGCCAATGCTTCTCGGTCATCCGGACCACAAAAAAAAGAACTATCACGTGGTAAGGCGTGTCTGGTAAGAAGCAAGTAGAGTTTGCTTGGTGACTACTACCGTCAATTAAGATCCCAACTGAGCATGGAGAGTTTCGCAACAGATTTTGAAGAAGGGCTTTCATAGAACGATTAGAAATGGTTGGTCTCTCCAGATCATCCCTCTTACTTACCACATCTTGCCTGCAGAAAGGGAAGATTATGAGAGCAGTCCTCTTGTCAACTGACATGGTGCATATATCGTTGTGCATTGAAGCATACGGGGAGATGGTGGAGAAGGGATGAACTGTAACAAGGTGCTGGTGTCGATTTTGGAACTGTTGGAAGACATTGATTATTATTTCCGATTTGGTAGGGTTTGATGTGGAAACACGTGTATGCAATGGGTGGGAAATAAGGAGAGGAGTAGCACGACCGACAAGTTCAAGGAGATGAAGGATGTAGACGGTGAGGGGGTGGAGTTTGGTAGGATTAGAGGCTTCAAGGAGTTTGATGATGCCTGGAACATCATCTTGGGTGTGAACACATACTAACACACGAAAATCTGAATTGACTTCATGCGACTGCATAATTGACCTTCCTTTGTAGGCTAAGTATTTCGATGAAGGGTCGTAGAGGTATTTCACTGTGGGTGTAATAACTGCTACTTGCACTACAAGTGTGAGAACCATGATTGTATTTGCTGCACCAAAAGTTTCCTGCAGAGTAAATAAGAAAAAAACATGTTAATTAAGTATTCAAATTACATTGTAGCTAGAGATGCTATTCTGCAAGACGTACATACATTTTGCCTTTTAGCATCTAGCCAGGTGCTAAGTGTGGAAACCTCGACAATTCCTTTAAAGTTCATAATAAGTCCAAGCAACAAACTATCTCGCGCAGAGACTCCAAGAAGCACAGCTGGGATGAAAAGCCCGATAATCTTTCCAAGGAAACAGCCAAAAATTACCAGTAAAACCCGCCATAGATATGAAAAATGGACTTTGTGAATGTCCGTCTTATATCCAACGATACCCATATGTAGAGGCATGAAAAATACAGTCACAATGCGTATCTTGTGAACTAGAGCAGATCCTAAAGGTGGACCATCAGGTATAGCCAAACCCAGAAAGAATGCCCCAACCGTACCATTTAATCCAATATATTCACTAGCTAGACCACATAGTAGAACTGAAATCATTATTAAGGAAACACAAGCATCATTTACTGGTCTCCCTTCAGGTGTATTCTTTACAATCCATAATGCTGCCGGACGCACAATTAAACATATGTATATCAACGTCTCCAACATGAGATACACTACAATTCGTCCATGTGTTGGATTTCCACTTGACAATGAATGGGAGAGCAAGGTGTAGAACTTTTCAAACGTATGAAGAAAATCAGCAACCATTGCTACATGAGTTGCTAAACTACCTAGGTCAGAGTTAAGAATGTTGAGATCAGTGAGTATATAAGTGATAACCGGAAAAGAAATCATGCCGAATAGATTTACTATTTTGGTAGAGTTGTTAAACCCTCCTTTCCTTGAAGGTGACCTTAATCCCGGTATATCATCATTTTTTACTCTATGGGCTAATGATTCTCCAGCTACATAAGAGCAGAGGATACAACAGAATCCAATGATGTATGTTCGCCACTTAGCTCTCTTTAATATTTTGGGATCCATTTGAACTCCAACTTTAAATATGAAAAACATGGAACTGAAATGAGCAAGCATGTCTACTACTTGAAATCCATCTTTAGCGAATAGGAAATACGTAATCCCGACAGGCCTGCCGGTTGATATTCTTAGAAATTCTTAGCCAAGAATCCATGGACTAACAAGTATACCTCCCTATACATATAACATATATAACCAAACAGTCAATAATATTACATATATACCTCTAGAAAATGATTCAAGCATAATAAATTAGGCTTACCAGTATTTGAGAAACAAGTAAGGGTTGATGGAATCTTGACAATACCATATGAATGAAATGGGGTAGAAGTGAAAGAACAATAACTTGCAAACAAACACTTTGTAGAGGTGCAAAATTCGAAAAACTATCTAAAGTTTTATAAAATAATCCTCCTGAACCGACTTCTCCTGGAATTGTACATATACGATATGGATGTGACCCCATACCTCTCTGCCCGTATATATACCCTGGCTAAGACACCAACAGCAGCGGAACCAGAAGTGGTGAGGAGAGGAGAAAAGAAGCGACAAGGGAAGGAAACATATGTTCTTCTTTTTCTGGGTTTTAACTAGAAAATTGGAGGAAAAATACCCATATTGGTGGTTGTGTTAAGTTCCCCGTTTTATATTTCTGGAATAAAACCGGACGACGGGAGTGTTGGGTTAAGGACGGAGAAGATCACTACAAGGAATAAGGTCAAACCAACCCATATTGGTGGTTGTGTTAAGTTCCCCATTTTATATCTCTTGAATAAAACCTGACGCCGGGAGTGTTGGGTGAAGGACGTAGAAGATCACTAAAAGGAATAACAATTCAAACCGGCCAGGGAAGTCTGAGATTTACTCGGAGAAGAAAGACAAAATGAATTTTATTATTACCAGTGTTCATTTTTTTGTGTTTTAAGAGATGAATTACAACCATAGAATGTGATAGAAATAATGGATCCAAAAATTTTGCGATCATTTCTTTGATTGACCAATCATTATCTAATTACACGGTCAGACCAGTTTCTATATATTTCTTAGTTTTATTTTTCATTTTCATAATAAACTTGGGACCATAAAAATAATTAAAAAATCGACTTATCCTGTCCTGTTGTCGTTCACTTAAGACCAGACACACAGATACAGTGTCTGTGGATTATCATCTTAACCAACCACCTCGAATGCATATTTGATGATGATAATGGTGTCATTTCCCATCACAAACGTCCAAATATTCTAGATGACCGCTTGCACAGTGGGAGCTAGCCGAAAATTCGAAAGAATTCATCTATGAGCTCACTCTTTTTGGAACTCAGCAAGAAAATGTGCAACTATGAGCTCACTCTTTTTTGCAACAATAGCAAAGAAAACTTTAAAAGCATTCACAAAAAGTCCTATTAATTTGAAAAGGATCGAAAAAGATCGGACACCCTTAATGTAGGGTCCTAAACAATAATGAGTGAAGCAGCTGGAGATTGTCCTAGTCATTTTAGTGCGCTGCCGGTTGAGCAACAGAGCAATGTGCATGGGCCATGTGCGACGGATTTTCTTTTCGAACTATTTTTGTATTGGTAATGTTTGTTTTGGGATATTTTATGAACTACCCTACTTGATTTGGTCCTTTGATTGAAATATTCTTTCTCCGGTAATTTTTCTTTGCCACATTGTATCTTTGTCCATGAACTTTCCTATACTTAAGTCATACCCCTATCAAACACTAGCCACTAAATCAATCTATTAATAGAGCATTTCTGTTCACTTTATAAACCCCATAGTTCTGATTTTGGAACACAAACAATTCAAGCTCGGCAGAGCATAAACTTTTCTACTTCACTCATGCCTACCTCTGATGCAAATAGTCTGCGCGTTGATCGCGAAACTAGTCTTGATTTTCCGAAGGGTAGTGGACGTCGTGGTTTAGTAGGTGATCTTCTGTATCAATATCAAGGTTTTTGGTGCTTTGCTAAAGGAATAGAAAGTATAAAGGATTTCCAACAAAACTTCAAAGCTTTGGATACTGATCTAGTAATAGCCTCAGTGCCCAAATCAGGCACCATTTGGTTGAAAGCACTCGCGTTCGCTATCGTCAACCGTTCCCGTTACTCTTGTTCTTCTACTTCAAAGAATTATCTCCATCACCCATTGCTTACAGTTTCACCTCATGAGCTTGTTCCTTTCATTGAGCTTAAACATATTTTTACGGCTAATAGTCCCATTGATGAAACCACGAATGGTTCCCCGGGAAGAATTATAGCTACCCATGTCCCTTGCCCTTCTCTCCCAGAATCTATTAAGACCAGCACTGTGAACTGCAAGATTATTTATCTGTGCAGGAACCCTCGGGACACATTCATCTCTTTGTGGCTTTTAACAAACAAACTGAGGGAATTACCTGCAATAGCAGGTCCTTCCTTATCAATTGAAGAAGCATTCGAGTTCTTCTGCGACGGTGCCGCAGTTTTCGGACCGTTTTGGGATCATGTACTTGGATATTGGAAAGAGAGTTTAAAAAACCCTCATAAAGTTTTCTTTATAATGTACGAAGATCTGAAAAAAGAACCGAAAGTTCATTTGAAGAGACTTGCAGAGTTTATGGGGTGCAGTTTCTCTTTAGAAGAAGAGAAGCAAGGAGTGATTGACGATATATCCAGTTTATGTAGTTTTGATCACATGAAAAATTTGGATGTAAATAAGAACGGAACTTGGTTAAGAAGTATGGGAAACAAAGTCAATTTCAGGAAAGGGGAAGTTGGTGACTGGAAGAATTATTTGACGCCCCAGATGGTTAAACGACTTGATTCTCTTATGGAAGAGAAGTTGAAAGGATCAGGCTTAGTGTTCCAACATTGATATCACAATAAATTTCAATAACACACTAATGTTATTTGAATAAGCTATGGAGATTGGTTCACATTATCCATCTGTGTTTCCATCATTTCCTTGATAAAACAAAAATAAAACAAAAAACTTTTGATGAATTCATTAATTAAGTTCAAAACAAAAATAAACTAATATGCCTACTAAAGTAAAGGAAGTAACTGTTCGAAACTCTAAAAACAGGTGCCAAGCTCTCATAATTGTCCACTCTAAAGAAGATGAAGCAATCTAAACTACAGAAGTAAATTTTGGATAAGTCCAACTTTTTTGCCAGCAAAGGTGTTTATTGCCGACAAAATCAAAAGCAGCAAGATTCAGGAGCTTGAAAACTTGATGACACAGCCTGCTGAAGCCCACGGTGACGCTCCTAACTGCATCGTAATTTTCTTATTGAGAGCTTCAACCTCCTTAGCTTCAAGATTCTTCTTTATCTTGTGTCGATCCTTGTCATCTTCCATATCATATGAAGTTTCCATAATGACCGTTTCGAGAACTCTTGCATGCTTTAGAACAAATGCAACTATCTCCAGCTCCTTTGGGTTCCCATTGAACCTCTGAATTTCAAATGACTTGAGGCCTTCCAAACAACTTGGCACTTTGTTAAATGTCAAAGTGTTCTTGTTGACTTCGCCACTAGATTGGACCTACAACCCATGTTTTAAGTTTAGACAAATATATATGACAATAATCAACAGGGACAAGAAGTAGGTCACATTTGAACAGGACTCCAACTGTTGAGTCTAAAATAACAACAATAGAGTATTACATAATGCCAGGATATTAATAACAACAATAGGATGCATACATTACTACATGCCAGACCTAAAGTGTATCTTTTCATGATCTATATTTCCAAACACTAAGCACAATTTTTTTAGAGATACAACATGATTCAAAACCAAAAAATTTAGGGTAATAGTTAGAAAAAGTAAAGATGACAGAATTTACAAAACAACATAGTAACTTTACATGATAAACCGTAATATCAGAAGTATGGAAAGGGAAAAACTATACCTTATCATCTTCGACTTCCTCCTCGTTCTCAATATCCTCCTCCTCAGAAACATCATCATCATCTTCTGCACGACCTACTGGACTCTCATCCACCTATACAACAATTATATGCTTGTAAACATTAAGAAGTCTGATGTAAAACAAGGTCACTACGAACACATGTCAAATAGCAATTGCAAAGACAAACAAGAAGTGTAATATTATACCTTTTTGATGACCAGTGATTCCAAATTTGGCGAGAACTCTAGAAAGTTCAATAATGTTTTCATTCGCAGGTAGCGAATATCATAGACTTCCAAACGGTTCAAGTTGTCAAAGGTAGGGAAACTTGTAGACAGAGCCTTTGCGAGCTTGAGGATCTAATAACAAGTAAAAAAAAAGATACAGTTCAAAACGTCATACAAATCCTATTTATTTTAGAGTAGGGTAATTTTGCACCTAACTTACTATATAGAATAATCTAGTAAGCAAGCATACCTTAAAGTAAGCACCTGATATTTTCAAGACCTTTACATTGTAGAGCTTCGTTATAAACTTAGACATCTGAAGAACTTTGCTCTCTATGTCGCCATAGTTGTAGTATAAATCTGCATCATGTAGTAATGGAAAACTATCCACAACAAAATCTTCAGCTAGCCAATCACAGTAAGTGAAGGATAGTAGATTTGGTGCATCAATCTCGACAATGATATCTTCCATATTACTTCTCAGACAACCAGTTAGATTGAAGGACTTCAATTTAGGAGATGAAACACGTATGAAATCAACCTCCCAACTACAATCTGTCAAACACAATTCTTCAAGTACTGGACAACTAGAAAAGAGCTTTCCTGCCAATTCCTCATCATCATATATAATATTTGTAAGACGAAGAATTTTCAGTTTTGGAAGAGAAATTGAGTCCGGAAGATCGAGCCCATCTTGGTATGGAAACCCAATGTCTAATGTAGTCAATGATTCACATGTGAAAAGGGAGTCAGGAATCATCTTGTCATCTCTTGAGTACGAGAAATACCCAGCAAAAATAAACTCTTCGACTTCACATTTGATTGACGTAGTGATCCATGCATTCACCCGCTTATGATCGAAATGACCATTACAATCGAGATAAAACTTCTTTATATTTAACGTGTTGCGTTGAATCATTAACTTATCCACAAAATCCATGAACTTATTCGTCTCCAAGATAATGTCTTGTTCATCACAACCTTCATGCATAATTCTAGGAGGTTCCCAGTGGCGAAAATCAAGAACCGGAACAGATACCCAGACATACTTCCATCTTTTCGATAAAACGCTAGTGGAAACAGCACATTTGGTTGGAACAAAAGAGAGTATATGATGAACTAATGGATCGGGCAATTCACTAATCCTATCCTCTCCAACATTCATGTTGTTTTCTCCAACAGTCATCTTTTGTTTTTTTGAGGCAACCCGCATCCATGTTGTTGATGTAGTAGTTTCTATAAAGGAAACCAAGATTCACATTTAGTTAGGGGTGTAAATTGGGCCGGACCGGGCAGCCCGACCTAATTATTAAATGGGACGGTATAGGCCGGGCTGGAACATCTCTTACCCATAAAATTAAAAGGGCCGGGCGGGCATGGTTATTTATCTAAAGTTAGTACCCATGGCCTTCCCAAGACTGTTTTGTAATTTGGTCTAGGTCGGGTAGGGCCGGGAGGGCATATATATATATATATATTTAAAAATAAAAAGAAAGTAATATAATAATACACTTAAAATTAATATATATATACTTAAAATTAATACATATCCCGCAAAATATGCAATTAATGTAATATATATACTTAAAATTAATAATCAAATACGAGATTGAGATGGGAACAAGATAAACCAAACTTCCTATAATTTTTCCTGAATTGAATCATCAGGAAAGGAAACTGCCTTAGATTTTGCTCAATATTTTCTCTATATGGTTAACAAATTTAGATTCCTATGGAGTAAAAGTTAAAAAAAATACATATGAGAACCATGAGGGTTGACTGTATTAAGTATATGTACCAAGTATATTCTAGGATAAAACAAATGAAAACAGTCACCTAGGCTAGGTAAATGGATAACATTGACGGGCTAATAGAGCGGGTAACATTGACGGGCTAATAGGGAGGGTATTGGGTCGGGCAAGAAAATTTGACTTGTGGCCTATGCCCGCCCTCTTATTTAAATGGGCTAGGTCGGGCCATCCCTAAAGGGCCACGGTCACCCATGGGCTATCATGGGACAGGGAGGACGGTATTAGGCCTTGGGCTGCCGGGCAAAATTTACACCCCTACATTTAGTATATAGCTCTATATGCATCTTTAAAAAAATACTACCTTAAAGCAACAAGAAATCCACAACCTAACAAACGCAATCCAAAATAGATGCAGTTTGGTCTGTTCCTCCGATATGGCTGATGCCTTTTGTTGATGGGATCATTAGCCTTTTTGAAAGCCTTTTCTTATAAAATAAATAAATAAATAGATGCAGTTATAAATGCTATAAACTCATGAATTAGCAAAAATCTAACTATTTTTCAACGAGAGCCCCTTTCTTAAACAACCCTGAACCCTTAAACAATTTAGAAAGAAATTTCTATGCAAGGACATAACTATTGAGCAATGTTATAACAAGATATAACAAGCACAACCCGGATAGGGTTCCCGTGAATTTCTGACTCTGAAGACATAACAAGCACAACCCGGATAGCGTGCACGTGAATTTCTGACTCTGAAGAAATTGTGCATCTATGAGCTCACTCACTCACTCCTTCTTACAACAATTTATTAAAAATTGTAAAAATAAATAAATCTACGACCCAAAATAAGTTTTACTTCGAGGTAATTTATTTTTAATATATACAGTATCTGCAGATTCATTCATCTATAGAAAATCAAGATTACATGGATATCAAGTACATCAAGAATCAAAATAAAACTAAATCAACACGCTTGTAACAGTACAAGATCGAGGTAATATTGTTGAACCCTAGTTTAGTTTGCATAGAAAATCTTACGTATTAAAACCAAGACAAAGAGAGCAGAAGTATAAAAATCTGAAACCAAACTTAGATAAATTGAAACCGAACTTAAATAAAAAACAGAAAAGAAATCATACCTCTGAAAGCGTTGTGTGTGTATAAGGCTAGCTAGGGTTTGCGACAAATTGAGAGAGAGATTGAATGATCGGCTTCAAGGTTATATAACTGGATGAAAAGAGAGTGGAAGCGTAAGTTACAAGTCTCAATGATGTGTGTCATGGAAGATTGGGGGAATTAGGGCTGTCAATAATATTTCGAAATCCGTTTCCGAGAATTCATGATCCTATAGGATTTTATCCGTTATATCGGATATCGGATGTCGGATCGGAATTCTTATCGGATTTTTTCCCCTTAACGTAACGGAATCGGATTAGACCCCATCCGATTGTTAAGTTCCGACATCCGATAACACATAGGAATGTATTAGTAATTTCCTACCTCTAGGATAAAGATGTTGACTATCGGAAATTGTATTCTTATAAATTATCATAAATTATTGAAAATTATCGGAATTTATCAGAAATTATCAGAATTTCTAACCGGATTAGTAATTTTTAATACTTTTTACCCAATTTTTTCATATTTTTAGGAATTTTCGGAAGTTATAAGATTTCCGATAAGTTAACCTATCGGAATCGGATTCGAATTTTAAAATTCCGTCGGATGTTACCGGATTTCGGAATTCCGATAACACTTAGCCTATCGGAATTGGATTGGTGAAAATCCGACGGAATTTCATCCGTTGACATCCCTAGGGGGAATGTGTCCATCAACAGGAGAGTTCTGGACTAGAAGGACACGTGTGATAATGGGCTCAGTTGAAACACTCTTCTTCTCGACCCGTTTCGGTAATGCGATACTTCTTTTTGAACGATTTTTTGGGACCATGGTTTTTTTGGGGAACCATGGTTTTATTAGGCCAACCTCCCTACACTTATAAGGGGTGTCCTAAAATTAGACAATTACACATTTACCCTTTAATTTAATTAATTAAAACTAACCTAATAACTATATAAATCTAATCATATACATCTAATTTAAATGAATCATTAACCAAAAACAAAAACAAAAACAGAGATAGCAGGGGCATCAAAAAAAAAAAGTTTTGAAAAAAAATATTCTTCTCTTCTTCTTCCCTCTTTCCTTGACGTTACTCGTTCGATTTAAAAACCCATCACTTGTAATTCGTTTTTTATTGAGAAAATTGAGTAGAAATCATCAAAATATGGTTTAAATGGAGTTATAGTGGCATTTTCGGTTAGGAATAGTTTAAAAAAAACTAGTTTGCTAACCAAACATTCTGAAACCAAGAACACGAAGAACACTTCGGTTATCACGAATTAATTTTTTATTAACCGAACTCAAAGTTCGGTTGGTTCGCATATCAATATTTTGCTAACCAAACCCTTCTCTGAAAATCAATATGTTGAGTTCGTTCGGTTCGCAAAAAAGTCTAAAACTATTTTCTAATCGAACTTTACCAGTATTAGAAAAAAAAAAAAAAAAAAAAAAAAATCCAATGTAACCGAACTGTGCTATTTTGCCCACTATGTTGAGTTTTGATTTAACCGAACTTTGCGCACTATGTTCGGTTGGTTCGCAAATAAGGCTAAAACTATTTTCTAACCGAACTTTACCAATATTACAAAAAAAATCAAAAAAAAAATCCAATGTAACCGAACTGTGCTATTTTTCCCACTATGTTGAGTTTCAATTTAACCGAACTTGTCCCACTAGATATATAACCACATTATCTACCGATTCTGGGTAGTTCATGGCATTCAATGCATGCAAAAATCGAATTTTCTCGTTTAAAAACTCATGCAAACGCATACAAAGTGGGTTATGAGTTTCTTAACACAATACCTGTGTGTTAGATGCATCGTTAGCTTCGATCTCGGTTGATTCTCCGATTTCCTCATGAAGCGTCGTCTAGGGTTTCCTCTCCACAAAAGTTTGGATCATTCAACATATACCCCAAATCGTCTTCTCTATACTGCAGTGAAGTTTCAACATTATGTTCTTCACCTTCTTCTTCATACCTATCCATGTTTCTTGTTGATTTAAGAAAAATGGTAAACTCGCACTTCTTCTTCTTTTGGTTCTTCTTCTCTCTCTCCAACCAAAAACTAAAACCAAACAATAGGAAAAAGTTGCCTAAAACCAACTATATACGACTAAACGTCCGATTATAAAGTTAACTACCGATTATATACACCTACACTATCGATTATGAGAATATCTACCGATTGAATACACAAATACATCCGATTATGGAATTAACTTCCGATTATGGGCTTCGGACCACATTAAACTACCGATTGTAGTGTTATCTACAGATTATGGAGGGTAAAATTGCCATTTCAAAAAATCCCCCATAAGGGATGGCTTCATTTTAGGTTTGGATGACCCTATTTTATCTTATTAGTCGCCCCTAATTCTTTCAGGGTTGCCCCTAATGACGTCAGGTTAGTTAGATCTAATCCGACAATAATAATTTAGTGTTTATACTTTTGTTAGAAGCGGTTCCTAACGGGTGACTTTTTTTTTTAATTGAAAATCGCAAATTCCAATGAACAAGGGCCAACAAGCGAACAATTTAATGAGATCTATTTTCGGCTTTCGACTTGCCAATTGCTGTTGCAAAAGAGAGAGAAAACTGGAAAAGAATATTGCTAAGTGAAAACGTGAGGGAGGGAAGGAGAGATAATTAGACTAAAATAAAACGTATTTATAACCTGGCTAAATTGGGGCCTATGCCACTTAATTGGGGCCTATCAAATTTCCATTCCCACTCCACCAAATTGCTATGGGCTACCAAACTTCTCAAAAATACTAATTTACCCCCACATTAATTCCTAAAACAATCTCATATAAATACTAATCTTTCCATTTTCAGTAAATCCAAAAACATAAAAAACATAAACCTAAAAAACTTTCTATTTTCATCATAATCTTTCCAAATTCTCAAAACCCTAATCAATTTATTTTTTTGATCCTCTTCTCCAACGATCTTCGATCCAACCAAGAAAAAGTTAAATCTCCATCAACCCATTCTATGATTCGCATTTCTTCATTGATTTACATGTTTAAATCTTCGATTTTCGAAAATCAAAATCTCTGATTACACCCAGAATCGGTTTATGTTGACATATCGGCCATGAAGAGCATGCATAGTAATCGGTTTATATGATGATTAACATCAACCGATTCTAGGTTTAGAAACGAAACATGAAAATACATCACCAGAATCGGTTTATAAGTGCTTTAGAATAATTCGATTCTAGGTACTTTTTTTCTCATTATGCGATCCCATAATCGGGTTTTATGTTCTTGTTAATTTACCGATTGTTAATCGGTTTTTATATATGTATCACATAAACCGATTCCTTTCGTTATGTACCGATTGTTAATCTCTAAGGAATCTTTTCAGATTCCTTTCCATAATCGGTTTTTATATATGTATCACATAAACCGATTGTTTATGTTTGACATTCCTGTGTGTTTTGTTGTTGAGTCGGATTACATATGTTTCGTTATGTACCGATTGTTAACTTGATTTCTGTTTTTTTTTTTTTTAATGTAGATATGGACTTCGGACACCTAGCGTTTTACACTCGAGAGATCACCTTGGAGGATATTCTTAGGGAACCAGAACCAGTGCCAGAAAGAAGCCTCTATAAGTTTGCTTTTGGGCGTAAGACCCGTCTTGAACAAGCCCTGTCACTGATAAACAAGCTTGCACTAGAAGAGCTTTATGAGGTCATGAGGTTCACTAGGAGAAGGAGATACACGATTTTAGTTTAGAGGGATCGCCATGGATTTATGGAAGGTATGTGGGAAGAAATGGATCAATATCAAGCCATGGCTGAAGCAGAAGCTGCTGCTCTTGATGGTGGTGCTGGTGCTACTGCTGTCGCTGGTGATGCTGGTGCTGGTGCTCCTGCTGATGGTGGTGGTGCTGCTGCTGCTGCAAATGCTCCCGGTGGTGCTGATGCTGGTGCTCCTGCTCTTTAAGTTTTTAAGTTTAAGTTTTAGATATTAAAAGTTTAAGTTTATAAGACTTGTGGTTGTTTTAAGTTTTTAACACGCTTTTGAGATGGTTAAGGTTTGTATTTTGGATGATCATGGTGTTGAACTTAATGCACTTAAAGTTTTAATTATAATTATGTGTTGCTCAATAATTCTAGCCTGACATGCCAACAATCGAGCTACTCGATATGTCAACATAAACCGATTGTCTAGGTTCCAGAAAGGAATCGGTTTATGTGTGGGGTAAGTATAATCCGATTCTTCATGCCTTAGAAATGCTGTTTTTCCTGTATGTTTTTCAATCTACAATCGGATCACATATGCATCTATATAAACCGATTAGTGTCGTTGAAAATTCAATTTTTTTACATGTCTTTAATCGGTTTATATTGGTCACAAGAAAGACCGATTCCTGCTGGCATAAAAACACAATCGGATTTTGCAGACCTTCGAGAAGACCGATTATTTCAAATTATTTCACTTTTTTCAAAAAAAAAAAAATAGGCGTTAGGGACTTTCTCTATATATAGAGACCTCATCCTTGGACCCCATTTGCCCCAAAATTGCTCATTTCATTCCCTCTCACTCCATATACTCCACAACTACTCATTTCATACCTCCACAATGGCTTCATTTGATTCAAATGAAGATCTATCCATCACCAAAGCATGGTACGAGGAAACTCGAGTTAGAAATCAGTCCTCCGTAAGAGTGGATGTCGTAACCTTTTGGGCAAGGGTATATAACAAATATAGGAAAGAGTTTGGGAATCCTAATGGAAGAAGTGTTCAACAAGTCCATGATAGGCACCTAGTCATCGAAAATGCGATACTTGCTTTTTTAGCTATCCAAAAACGGATTTCGAACGCTAGCCACTTTAGCTACTCCATTGAACAATTTGTAAGTATTTTTGTGGTTTATTTTACGTAATCCAAGTTGTTTGATCTTCCTACTAAACACCACTAATAAAGTAAGCTTGTGTCGTGTTTTTGTAGTATGAAGTCGTCAAAGCGCACTACTTGGAGGAAAAGGGGGAAGCATTCGCATTTGATGCAAGCTATCAATTCATGGTATCCAAAATCCCGGAGTATGCCCCAGACTTCATGGAGGGTGGATCGGATTGGGATTCCTCCAACGAAGATTGATGATTTTAGAAGTTTTTGTGTAGGTTTTGTGGGTAGATCTCTATGTAAACCCTCACGAGACTATAACTCATCCACTAGGGTCGCCTAGAGGTTTAAAGGCTTGATGCATGTGCTAAATGGATCCTACAATAATGAAATGAATGAAAAAAAAATCTTATGAAAGACCACAATCGGTTTATATATGTCACATAAAACCCCGATTTTGATAATCGGATTATACATATACAAGTGCATGAACGTAAATCGATTCTGGGTACTGTTTACGTAAAAAAAAAAAAAAATCAAGTTGTTTGATGTTTTGAAGAACTCTTTAACATTAGTCGATCTCACATCTAAAATATAATTAACACTTAATACGATTAATTAATGCTAATTAATTAGGGGTAAAATAGGTACTTAGGTAATTATTGGATAAGGGGTGGTGTGAATGTTATTTCTAATGACCTTTTTTGTCATCTAGTAGCAGGTCCCAATTAAATGGCATAGACCCCAATTTAGCCAGGATTTATAAGGGGTAATTAAGGAATTATGGTAAGTATTGATTGAATAAATTTATCTTATCAAGACATTTGTTGTTTCAATAAAAATTGTTAAACCCAATACATAAAAACTAGTAATCATTACTCCTTAGCAAGTTAACATCAATTAGGAAGGCATAATAAAAACTTTGCAATCTAGCGGAGCCATCGCTGGTTAGAATTTCTTGGTATTGTATCCAAAGATAAGATTTTCCTAGACAAAAAATTGTTAGAAAAGCCATGAGATGAGGGAGGAAGCTAAACATCAAAGATTCAATTGAGACATTCCACTTTCCACCCTAAAGGATGAAAAATAATAAAAACAAAAAATAGAGAAGTATCTTAGAATTCAAAAAAAAACTGTAATTTCAAACACCTTATTGTTGAAAGATATGGTGTATATTTGCCATATATTTGATATTATTCTTATTCTCTTAGCATGTATATTTTGGTTTAATTAGTTCGTATTTTCCCTTATTTTGTTTCCTTTTATTATGCTAACTTCTCTGTATAAGAACCTGTTGTAAACTCTCTTTCAATATATTGAATACAATTCCTTTACCAGAATATATGGCATCAAAGCCAGAGAAGATCTAAAATCCATCTCCGCTGCAATTCCTTTTAAGTTCTTGTTTTAAGGTATCAATTGTTTCTTTTCCTTTTCAAGTTGCAGATTTGTTATCCCTTTGTTCCATATCAGTAACCCTAAGAACCAGAAATCCCGTTGAGTGTGATATTCATTTATCTTCTAGTTTTGTTTATCATGTCGAGAGAAGAATGTTCACCTATCACTGTTAAGTTCGATGGAACCAACTATAATCATTGGTCCTTCCTTATGAGAAGTTTTCTCAAAGGCAAAAGTATGTGGAAATACATTGATGGAAAAGAAACACATCCAAAACCAGTTAGTACTTGTAAAGACCCTCAAGCTCGTCAACGCTATTAGACCAGTCAAGTGACAAATTAGCCGATAGTTACTCGATTAGTTTAACACGAACGTTAATTAATAGAAATTAATCTAACAACGACCTTGATACGAAACTAGTATCATTGAATAGGTCTCGGAAATTTATGCGGAATAAACTACTCGAACGTGTCATTCGGATATCGAATGAAGAAGATATCATCAAGTTTGTTTGAAGGGGAAAATAGTCATTTTAATAGTTTAGCCGCCTTGGCAGCCCTTATCAAGAACATGGGTGCCTCAGTAAAATCTGGTGGGCCTTATCTTCACCCACCGAGAAGATAAATTCTTATTCTTCATCATTCTTCTTCCTTCTTCTTTCTTTCTTTCTTATGTTTCTTCTCTTCCCCTGTTCTTTCTCTTCTACGAGTGATTGAAATATCTAGTGGAAGTTTTGTGGTCGGTAGGAGGTGGAGAAGATCTTGGAGTAGTTGATGGTGGTGGTGCTGTTGCTGTTTGAGTTTAGGAGGAAGTTGAATCGAGAAATCAGTAAGTTAGGGTTTCTGGATTTGAGTTTGGGCCTGTGTTGAACAATTGATGATGATATCGAGTTGCTGATAGATGAATAAGAAGAGGGTTGTTGTTTTATTGTTGTATTGAAGTTGTTTTGATGATTAATTGAAAAGATAGGGTTTCTGAAATTGTTTTCATGAATTCGATTAAGGATTAATAAGAAAGTTAAAAGGTGAGTTTGGTCAATTTGAGGCTTTGGTTGGTGCTGTGAACTCGAATTAGGAAAAGAGGATTACGAATTGATTTAGGGTTTTAAATAGATTTGAATTTAGGGCTCATGGATTGAACTGCAGTTGGAAAAAAAGAGTTTGAAGTCAACTGTCTGAGGTAATTTTTTCGTCCTGAATTGAGTTTCATTTATTTTGAGTTATCGGATTTGGATAATTGATGTATGTATTTTGAATTGAAGTTTTGTGTGGATGGATATTGGTAGTGTTGAGAACTGGAAAATAATTGTGTTGTTTGAATTGAAGTTGAGTGTGCTAGAAATGGGAGTTGTTATGTGATTGGATGGTGGTGTTAGTTGTAATTCTGGTGGAGCAGCAAATTCATTTTGTGTTGGTGGAGGTGGTTATGTAATTACAGTTGGTAATTGAAGTGCAGAGTTACTTGAGCTGAATATATGTGTATCTGAATTGAGAAATTGAGCAGAAGATGAGTTACAGGGAGGTAGGTTGAACGCTGTTGGTGGTAGTGGTTATATGAGTTGTAGTTTAGATGAATGATCTAGGTGGATGTGAGATTGAATTGAGTGATGATGTTGCAGTTGAAGATTATGGAACTATGTATGGAGTTGGAGTTGTGTAATTGGAACTGTACGTGAGTGGTTATGCATAGTTGGGTTACATGAATGAATGTGTCATGTTGGTGGTGTTGATATGAACTGAGTTTGAGTAAGGCTGTGAGAGTTTGTAATTGAGTTATTTAACTGAAGATAGTGGATTATGAATGAGTTAGTAAAGGTAGTGGTGATTGATCCTAATTGAGATTGTAGTGAGTACAAGGTTTTGAAGATGGTGATAGAACTGAGTTGGTAGTCTGAAGTAATGAAGCACTGTAACAGTTGAGATGATGTTGTTTAAGTGTTGAACTGGGTTGAGATGCAATTCTGAAGCTAGGATTGTTACAGGGTTCAAGGTGCTAGTGAATTTGAATGCCAGGAGTTGGTTTGTAGTTGGAGTGAACCTGCAGTTATAGTAGTGTTGTTTGTGTATTTGAGAGTTGCAGGCAGGGAAGGTGTAACTGAAATGGTAGTTGTAGGATAGTTAGTGATTGATGTGAAAAGCTTAAAGCTGCAATTGCTGGTAAGCAGAGTTTAAAGTTGTAATTGAAATCTGGAGTTTGTTTTGATTGAATGAAATGTGTATATGTTGCATTTTATAGAATCAGGTTGATAGAAGTTGTAGCTGAAATGGAATTAGGCTTGTTAGTCATCCCAGTCAGATGTCTGACTAGTTTTGCTTAGGTGATTCAGTTAATCTAACTGAGTCACATGTGAACCTGACTTACCTGAACCAGTCTTATTGACTGAGTTGACTCACCGATTTTCCCTATATTGACCGAGTTGACCTTGATCGGTTCTTGTTTGACTCAGTGGACAATTTGACCAGAGACTTGACCTGACCTTGACTCTATTGACTGACGTTCACTGTTAGTTGACTAATTTAACCGTTAGCGACTGTTCCTTGACCAAACGTTGACTGTTAGTTGACCCAGATAGCCAGGCCTTGTATAGTGGGCCGAGTTTGGTGGACTTGGGCTTAGAGTTAGTTTCGTATTTGAATGTAAGTTTCCTATTTTAATGTATCAGACCCTAATGGTCTGATTTAGCTTTCGGTTCGAACCATGTTTTAGGGCATACTGAAAAATTTCAGGGCGTATCAAGTAATGACAAAATAGGGTCATTAGATAGTAATCCTTAAAACCCCTTATCCATATATTTTGCTTAATGACAATACTGCCCTTATCTTTTTTATTTTTCTATTTTTATTTTCTTAATTTTTTTTTAATTTTTTTTCAAATTTTGTTTTTCTATTATTTTTTAATTTTGTTTTAATTTTTATATATTTACAACACACTAGGTTCGGCTGATAACTTATCAGCCGAACTTCCTGGTATGAGCAGTTCGGCTGATAACTAGTCAACCGAACCTAGGTCTTCTGGAAACATTCCTAGGTTCGGCTAACATGTTACTAGCCGAACTTCACTCTGTAATTACCGAACTTAGGTTCGGCTGATTCGAAGAAAAAATAGGACAACCGAACTTAGCGTTGTTTTTCGTAAAGTGAAGTTCGGCTATCATTTTCGTGTTTAATTATCTGCCAAACTGTTCATCAGCACTTTCCGAGTGAGAAGAAAATGAGAAGTTCTGCTGATAATTTTTTTCAATTATAAGCCGAACTTCATTCTGTAACTACCGAATAATTCATGTTTTTTTTATTTAAAGGTAATCAAATAAAAGAAATTAATTAAAAAATTTTTATAAATGTCACGGTGTCAATAGTATTCATTAAACAAAATAAAAACAAAATTCTAAAAAAAAAATATTTTTTAATAAATAAATTATTTTAAACAATAATTAAATTTATTTATTTTTGAAAAAACAATTAAAAACAATTTATTTTAAAAAATATAATTATATTAATAAATTAATCAAGGGTAACTAAGTAATTTACCTATTTTTAGACACCCCTTATCACCCTACCCTAGTTAGTTCAATCCTTTTGTATGCCCTAAAATTTTCTTGTATGCCCTAAAACATGGTTCTTCGGTTCCTTCTACAAAGTTGTAGATATTCATAAGACTTCTTTAATGGACTATAGAACCAACCCAATTCAATTAGTAAACTTTTGATATGCTAAAGGTAGAGATTGAGAGAGGTGTAAGAACCATAAATGGCTTAGAACCATTAGATAGTTCAGTTAGCCTAAAACTAAAGACTTGTATGAAATTATGTTACGAGCCTTGTGTGAGCCTTTTGACTAAACTCTTAGAGTGCTTGTATGATTAACATTTAGACTATATTAACAACGATCGATTCAAGGGATGAACCAGTGGATCGTGGATCTCGAGGTAGGCGTGGCTTGTCATCAAAAGAGGTGGGAATTTACATTTAACTCTTTTGTAACCATTGTTGTTTTCTTTTACAAAAGATTTATGTTTATCAAACTCATGCATTGTCTGATTGTACATTTCATGGATTCTTTAATTTTGAGTTTCGAAAGTCTGTTGATTCTTCTAATCTTTCCATGGTTTGGAAAGGACCTGTAATCACTACACCAAATTTCCAGATTAGTAACTAAAATTCGTAACGGCTTACTGGCCGTGACGAAATTTCCGTTACAAATGGCAGTTAAGAATTTTTGAATAATTCGTAACAGAGGTTAGCCGTTACGATTTTTTTTAGGCGTGCCAGTCACACGCTTAGTCACACTTAGTTCGTAACACTTGGATTTTGTGCGTGTGCCATTCACATGCGTGACATATTTTTCCACCCAAAATTCCTTGAACTAGAGGATATTTCCTCCCTAACCTAGATAATCTTTTCTAGTACTCCTCTCGAATTTTCTTTCAATTCTCACTTTCATTTCTCAAACCCGCCTCTCTTTTTTCTTTTTTGATCTTTGAAAAACCGATATTCAATCAACTGTTAATCGAGTTTAAGGTTTCGATTTCAGTTTTGATCCGTGTAAGTCATCATCAGTTTTTTTTTCTATTTTAGGGTTTCATTATCTGTTAAATTAGATTTTCGGGTTTCATCATTAGGTTTTTGTTCATGTTTTGGGTTCGATTTGTAGAGAGCTTTTTGAAGATTGTTACTCTGGTGTTGAAGTTAGGGTTACTCTTACGAGAATATGAAGACGGCAAGGATCGTGTGATCTCGAACTTATCGACCAAAAAACAAACCCTAGAAATTGGTTGCAACAATACACACAAAATCAAAAACCCCCCTGACAAGAACTTCAATTTCATCAACAAATATTGCACTTACCTCAGAAGCTACACTCTTCTTCAGCTCCTCCTCCACTTCACTTTTCACCACACCTTCAATGGCGTCTAATGGTGGCGAAAGTGGAGGCACTGTTAATGATGGTAGTAAGGTTTTCAAAATTTCTTCATCAAGTAATCTCAAAATTCGAAGAGGTGATATCACAAAGTGGTCTTTCAATGGTACTTCTGATGCCATTGTAAGTTTTCTTAAAATTTCTTAGATTTCTATCTTTTAGCTCAATTCAATTTGATTCCTTTGAATTCACTCTGCAATTTCTAGGGTTTGGTCTCAAATTTACTGATTCCATGGGTTTATGTCTAGTGGGTTTAGTGGCCTGATAGTGGTGGTGGTAGTCAGAACTGCAAACCCCTCTCCAGAGGTGGTGATGGTAGTGCAGGGCGGTAGGGAGGTGGTCGGATTGGTGACCAGAAATGTAAACTTCATTATGAAGGTGGTGGTCAGAATTGTAGACCTCATTCTGGAGGTGGTGGGATTGGTGATCTGATATGTAAACCTCATTGTGGTGGTGGTGGTGACTAAGAAGAGCTCCGAATTGGGAGAATTTTAACCAATAGGTGGAGGTGGAGGTGTTGGTCAGATTTGTATAATTCTTTGTGAAATTTCTGTGACATTTTATATTGGCTTGCATTGTCCATGTGGGGTTGTTCTGTGATATGAGTATTTGATGACCCTTTTCTCGTGACAGGAAAATGCAGATAATAAACGGATGCTTGGAGGTAAAAACACACTAAACCCATGACAATAATGTTTTAGTTTCTTTGTAGTTTTGTGCTTATGGGAAACGAATTGGTACTTATTAGTTAGATAGCTGGTCTTATACTGTTTGGAAATGTTTTTGGCTAGCAATACATAGAGCTGCATGACCTGAAATACGAGCAGCATGTTATACCGTTGCAGAGGTTCGTCCCGAAATTCGCTGTCCAAAAGGAAAAGCCAGAATTACTCCGTAGGTGTACCTAATAAGATTTGATTTGAACTGTTAAACATGATCTCAAGTTTAAGACGATTCGTGTAGGCTAAAATCTAATAATGTTTGTGCAGAGGATTTAAGTTGCCAGTTTCGCATGTTATTTACACTGTTGGTCTGCCCTTTCACCTTTGAGGTCAGCCAAAGTATATTTTATCATTAACGTAATGATGTAATAGTTTTTCAGAGCTAAAATTCATATTGGTGTACTGTTTTTTAGAGCTTAAAAGTCTTGTAACTGTTTTTGAGTGCTAACATTGTTAAGTTGAATGGAAAAAAATTATCGATAAAACAAATCGCTAGTAACTTGAACTAAAGACTCGATCATATCATATAAACTTAAATCTCAGGTTTCAACCTTCTTTGTTGAGTGTGAGCATACTTGGTCAGGATATGTTCTATATGCTCGTAGCTCTGTGTCCTTGAGTTCTCAAGTCTTAGTTGCGATGAGAAAGCAGTTCAACAAATCCGATATTTTTGTTCACCATTTTATCTTTTACATATTTTTCTCCTAATTTAGTGCCATTTTCTATTTAGTTATCCATATGAAGAAGCTGCTACAATTGTAATATCTACTGTGATGGAATCATACGGTGACTTCAAAGAGGTAATGTCCCTTTGTGTTACTCCGTGCATTAAAGTTCTTTAATCATTCAGCTGATTTTTCTATGCACGACTTCGCTTGAATGACATGCTCAATGGAATTTATTAAAAACATAATCTTGAAATAATTCATCTTTTATCCTAGTTTAGGGCATTGCAGCTTGCTGTTGCTATATGAAAAGAGTACTATAACATCACAAGATATAAATTTGAACATTCTACTTCATCTTGGAAGTACTTCCTTGTGTTTTCTGGTTGGAAAATATCAGTTTAACAAGTTTCTCTCCCGCCCTTCTTATATTCCACATGTTCAGTTAACTCTTTATGTTTGATTGTAGGTGCACTTTGTACTACAAACTTGATCTACACCCCCCTGTGTACTAGTTTTTGTTTTCCATTTTGAAACTAGTTTTTGTCTCTCATTCTGTATATTTGCAAGTACTAACTGAAACCTGTGGTTGATTATGTAGAAGGAGATGGGGCACTATTCTGACAATGACCCAGCGGAACTTGGAGCAATGAGTTAATAAATCTCTAACCTGATCTATTTGTTGGCGCTTGAGAGTTGAGGCTTGTTAAATATTAGTTTTGCATCACGGCTTGGGTTATGGATGTTTGATTTGTCTGTCATGCAACAAATGCAGGTAATTGCTGTGAATCTTTTATCTTATTTCGGAGAGTTATCAGTGCTTAAAATTTATCCATCTTAACTGAAGAAGATTTCAGTAAAATTATTGTGTGTTTGATTTGCTTAGGAAACTGCTGCTGCTGGTGGACGTAGTATGCGTCTTGCAAAAGAACCCGCGGAGTTTGTCAATTTATTACAGGTACTTTCTGGAGCTTGGTACTGTTAATTACTAAATCGGTCATTGGAGCTTGGTGCTGTTACTTCTTCTCTATTTTGTTACTAAGTTTACTTCAACCTTGCATGAAAAGTCAAGGGTACTTTTGCGTGGCGAAGCTGCTCCATGATATGGGTTCTCTTAATTCATTTGTAGTAGTGTAGTTACTCTTCATTTTTGAATGCATGCTTTAGGTTTCTTGGTTATGTAATGTCCATTCCAGGCCGGCCTTCCTGAGGGTGTTCTCAATATGATTTCCATATATGGTCCTATGGAAGGTGGAACACTTGCTAGTCATATGGATGTCGACAAGGTTTGTTTTCCTATATCTGAGGAAGATTATATATATCTAAGATTGCAGAATTAACACAAGTTTTGTTTTCTCAGGTATTAACATAGAAAAGGCTGACTTCTTTTCAGCTTGCTTTCACAGGATCAACTATAACCAGCAAAATTGTTTCTGAACTGGCTGGTAGAAGCAACCTTAAGCTAGTGACTCTGGAGCTTGGAGGGGAATCTCCATTCATTGTATGTGAAGATGCCGACAGTGACAAGGCTGTTGAAACTGCCCACTTTGCTCTGTTCTTTAATCAGGTAATTATGCTCCTGGTACCCTTATGTTTCTTAGTGTTGCTTAATATTTCTCATTTACTTGCACCTCTCTGTATGTTTAGTTGTCTGCTGGTAAATTTCATAAATTTGGTAGCCTTAAGTTGGTATTCTTATAGATGTTTTTGGTTTGTTTTGTGTAGTTTAGGTTGGGAATTATGAACTTAAAGCCAGGTATTACGGAAAACTTGACGAAGAATGTTGCAAGGATAGCTTAGGGCTGATTTGTGCTTGGAGACTTGGTGTTTGGGAAGTGCTCGACTCATTAGGTCCCTTAGCAGCTGCTAGTGTTTACTACGGGAAAAACAATGATCAACTACTCCCGAAAAGCGTTGTCGTATGTCTACGACGACGTTTACAAGGAGGGGGTGGAGTCCTCAAATTTGTACAACTCTTCAGATAGAGTCGTAACCATAGTTATCGTTTAGTTTTGTACAATGCTTGCTTCAGTTGTAAATGTTTCGAAATTTTCTCTTAATGGACCTGGGTTGTGAAAATAACTCCTATTCCTTGGAGTTGTAGAAAATTCGCAGACAACTATGGTAGAGTTGTATGTGAATTCTTTGACAACTATGATTAGAGTTGTATGTCATTTCCATGACAACTTTTCATGGCAATTGTGGTTATTTTTCTTTCATTAGTGAAAAAAAAAATGAAATTGGTCACAGCATTCAAAATATACCAGCATTCATTCAAATGTAAACCATTAATGTGACAGCATTCAAACACTTGAACCAGTCTTAGAACTCAAGACTGCAAATTATTAAAACCATTCTTGTGAAACTACAATACATTCATCAAGAACCCTTGATACCTTGCTTTGCCGAAGGGCATTAAGTAGTACACACCACTGCTCCAACTGAAATCAAACCACCGGTTGCAGATTCTCTTAGCAATAACAATTAGATTCGAAGTTGATTTAATCTTCATTCACAACTGAAATGTTTGAGTACTGAAAACATTAATCAATTCCACTATTGGGTAAATACCCATCTCTGCAAGTTTCCAATCGATCCCATCCACTCCACGGATTGCAACAGCTCAACCCCCATGTCAACCTCAAATCAGTTAACACACAGTTCATCTCGAAACCTTCATCCACTGCTTGATTTATTGAGACAGCTTCTCGACTAGCCAACGACACCTAAATCTCTTGTTGGAACTACCACTGCCATCAGTTGCATCTCAGCCAACTGCTATGACCCAACAGATTGTAAGCCTCTTCTACCTGTACAATACTCATTCTTCTGTCCATCTAGATCTGGTCACAGCATCAGCACCAATAACAACAGTTCATACAAATTAGCTGCTCCACCGAAGTCCAGCCAATGTTATCCATCTCAACTTCTCAGCTTCCAAGCTCGAACCCCACTGGATGCAACTTGTACCAACTTACGACCAACATTGCCTTCAATGGATGGAACCCATTCTGCAAAATCTCTTAACTCCCTTTGTTCAGAGCCATGACCAACACCATTTCATGGTCTCAAGAAATAAGATCAGACGCAATTTCAGTCCACATACAATACCCCCAAATCTTCACTTACTCTTGAGCACTTATCTTCACTAAGAACTTTCAAGTAAAACCCAGAAATCTATTAATATCGCGTCACGGATGCCACCACCAGTAACTCCAGTTCAAAGCCATCCAACCATAACATCCTCCATGACAAGGTCCGTCATCGTCTTGAATGGTCGTTTCAAGTCCTGCAGTTGAAAAGCAAACAAACAAGAAATCTATCAGGTTATGGAAGATTGCCTTTAGATACATGAGAATTATGAACTTATAAATTGGAAAAAAAAAAAAAAAAAAAAAAAAAAAAATTAAAATTGGATCTTTGTACATTGAATAGTTTGGTCTATATGAGATTCTTCCTATGTTGACCATTTGATACATGACAAACAACCCCAAAAACCTCAATCCCTTTAGATTTTAGCTTCTCAACAGCTTCATCTACATTTTTCTGCAAAATTAGACTAACCCAGATCAAATTTTGATCTCCCAATCTCAACTTTACTTGTTATTAAGAAAATTAGAAAAATCCGAAGCAAACCCGAAAAGAATTTTACTAGTTTGCGAGATGAGATGACAATAGAAGCTCCTTCCAAACCAAGTCGTTCTGCTATGCTGAAACCTATCAGTTGTGTTGAAGCCGTAACTATGGCTACTTTTCCTTCAAATCTCTTCTTCATCATCGCCGTTTTTTAACTGTTCTTCTTCTCACTGATGAACACGCCGTATGAAACAAATCAGATAACAAATCAAGAAGAATAAATTTTAGGTGATCTCCCAATCTCAACCAAATCAGATAACACAGATATGGGTGAAAAAAAAACCCTAAAGCAAAAATCAAAAAATTAACAAAACCCTAGATCTGTAATTATAAACAAAACTCAATAATCATGGATGGTATCATATCAAAAGACAACTTTAATACCACAAATCATATGAGTTCCACAATTGAAGAAGAGATTATTATGATTACCTCCTCTGTAGAAGGTAGAGAGAGAGAAAAGGGGGAGTTAAAGAGACAGATTGAGAGAAGATGATGAAGAAGAGGGACTGAGAGAAAAGCAGCGGTGGTGATGGAGCGCCGACGGTCATCTGTGGAGGAGAGGAGAGGTGTTCTTCGGAAGGAGAGGAAGAGCAGAAGAGAGGAAGAAAGAGAAAAACAGATAGGAATTAGGTTCGAGTGGTTGAGTGAGGGCTTGATGATACAACCAAGAATGAGTGAATAAACAAATGCTTCAAGAAAAATAGAACGAGTGAATCTGAATGAAAATGATGGACGGCCCACGTTTCGTTTGATCCAGTCATACGGATTAAGAAGAGATCTTAACGATTGAGATTGTATTTGGGATGCTCATACGGATTGAGAAGCGTGTTTCTCTTTGTGCTAATACGAACTCATGTATTCGGTTTCGTTATCAACCTTCGACACGAAAAAAAACCCAAAAAAAATATTAACAAATCTAGGACATTGTTATCGACATTCTGATTAAAAAAAATCCAAAAAATGTAAAAGAATGAATCGGGAAAATGAAAAATGAAGGTGATTAAGGATAGTAAAACAAACATCAATGCATTTAGAGCTCCATTGAAATTTTTGACAAAGACGAGGAGGTGATTGAGAAGAATATGAACTTTCTATCCTCAAATGTGGTTCAACGGCATACAAACCATGAACTCTCAGTGTTCGAAGTGGTTTTTAACTCCAAATTTAGCAGGATATATCATTGAAACTCAGAAAGATGGAGCTCATGTGTCACTTCTAGCTTCAAATATGTCTCAACGACATACGAACCATGAAACCTCGGTGTCTGAAGTGGTTCTAACTCCAAATTTAGCACGATATGTCATAGAAACTCGTAAAGACAGCGCTCAAGTGTCACTTTTGGCAACTTCGAGACTTAACCTGGCTCCAAGCTCGAAACCTGGACCTGAATGGACTAATTTAAGCTAGAAACTTCAAAAGAACGATGAATCCATCGATTCATATCTAAGATTCAATCGAAATATTCCATGAAACCTTGAACACATCCTTTTTTGGCAACTTCGAGACTTAACCAGGCTCCGAGCTTGAAACCTAGCCCTGAGTAGACTAATTTAAGCCTGAAACTTCAAAAGAACGATGAATCCATCGATTCATATCTAAGGTTCAATCGGAATATTCTAAGAAACCTTGAACACATCCCTTTTTGGAAACTTCGAGACTTAACCTGGCTTCGATCTCGAACCCTGGACCTGAGTGGATTAATTTAAGCCAGAAACTTCAAAAGAACGAGGAATCCATCGATTCATATCTAAGATTCAATCAGAATATTCCACGAAACCTTGAACACATCCCTTTTTGGCAACTTCGAGACTTAACCTGGCTCCGAGCTCGAAACCTGGCCCTGAGTGGACTAATTTAAGACGGAAACTTCAAAAGAACGATGAATCCATCGATTCATATCTAAGATTCAATCGGAATATTCGATGAAACCTTGAACACATCCCTTTTCGGCAACTTCGAGACTTAACCTGGCTCCGAGATCGAAACCTGGCCCTGAGTGGACTAATATGAGCCGGAAACTTCAAAAGAATGATGAATCCATCGATTCATCGGAATATTCCATGAAACCTTGAACACATCCCTTTTTGGCAACTTCCAGACTTCACATGGCTCCAAGCTCGAAAACCAGCCCCGAGACTAATTTAAGCCGGAAACTTCAAAAGAACGATGAATCCATCAATTCATATCTAAGATTTAATCGGAATATTCCATGAAACCTTGAACACGTCCCATTTTGGAAACTTTGAGACTTAACCTGGCTCCGAACTCGAAACCTGGCTGCGAGTGGATTACTATAAGTTGGAAACTTGTTAAGAACGATGAATCCATCCATTTACATGTAAGATTCCTTCGATATATTCTCCGAAACCTTAAACAAACCCTATTCTAGCATATTGTATGCATACCCTGGCTCCGAGATCGAAACCTGCCTGGGAGTGGACTACTATAAGTCGGAAACTTGTTAAGAACGATGAATCCATCCATTTGAAGGTAAGATTCCTTCGGAATATTCTTTGAAACCTTAAACAAACCCTATTCTGGCATATTGTATGCATACCCTGGCTCCGAGATCGAAACCTGCCTGGGAGTGGACTACTATAAGTCGGAAACTTGTTAAGAACGATGAATCCATCCATTTAAAGGTAAGATTCCTTCGGAATATTCTCCGAAACCTTAAACAGACCCTATTTTGGCATATTGTATGCATATCCTGGCTCCGAGATCGAAACCTGGCCGGGAGTGGACCACTATAAGTCGGAAACTTGGTAAGAACGATGAATCCATCCATTTACAGGTAAGATTCCTTTGGAATATTCTCCAAAACCTTAAACAAACCCTATTCTGGCATATTGTATACATAACCTGGCTCCGAGCTCGAAACCTGGCCCTGAGTGGACTACTTTCAGCCGGTAACTTCGAAAGAACAATGAATCCATCGATTCATATCTAAGATTCCGTCTGAATATTCCCCGAAACCTTGAACACATCCCTTTTTGGTAACTTCGAAACAAAAAGTGGCTCAGAGCTCGAAAGCCTGGATAGTAGTGGACTACTATAAGTCGGAAACTTTGTAAGAACGATGAATCCAACCATTCAAAGGTAAGATTTCATCGAAATATTCTATGAAACCTTAAACAAACCCATTTATGGCGACTTCGATAAAGAAAGTGGCTCCGAGCTCGAAACCTGGCCGGGAGTGGAGTACTATAAGTCGGAAACTTCGTATGAACGATGAATCCAACCATTCATTGGTAAGCTTCCATCAAAATATTTTCCGAAACCTTATACAAACCCTTTTCTGGAGACTTCGAAAAAGAAAGTGGCTTCGAGCTCGAAACCTAGCCGCGAGTTGACTACTACAAGTTGGAAACTTCGTGAAAACAAAGAACCCAACCATTCATAAGTAAGATTTCATCATAATATTCTCTGAAACCTTAAACAAACTCTTTTCAAGGGAGAATTCTTTTGCAGAAGTGAATAAAATTTAGCATAAGTGAGAAAATTTTAGCAGAAGTGTTTATACCTCTACGACAACTCTTATAAAGGTTGTGAATGGTGATGACAATTTTTTTTTAGCAGAAGTGAGAAAAATTTAGCAGAAGTGAGAATTTTTTTAGCAGAAGTGAATAAAATTTAGCAAAAGTGAGAAAAATTAACAAAAGTGTTTATACCTCTATGACAACTCTTATAAAAGTTGTCAATAGTGATGACAAAAAATTTTAGCAGAAGTGAGACATTTTTTGCAGAAGTGAATAAAATTTAGCAGAATTGGGATTTTTTTTTGCAGAAGTGAGAAAAATTTAGCAGAAGTGTTTATACCTCTAGGACAACTCTTATAAAGGTGTGAATAGTGATGCAAAAAAAAAAGCACAAAACTACCAATATTGTGAATCCGGAAGGATGGTTGATGACTTGTACTAACACATAATAGGCTTGGGTTCGAATCTCTCTAAGAGAATTTTTAAAAATCATATTTTTTTTTATCTTCAACAACCCTTATGAATGTTGTTATATAGTTATTCACTACCTTTACGATATGAGTTGTTAAAGTCTAAAGGTGGTCACTACTCTATGCAACTCTTTTCACACAAAATGTTGTGGTTTTGATTCTCGTCACTACTCTTTGGTCCTCTTTGTCCTAAGAGTTGGACGTTTTTTTAACTTTGACAACTCTTTTTTGATAAAAGTAGTAAAACATGCCACCTTTTACAACTTTAAAAATACGAGTTATCAAGTTACAGTTGTAGATAACTATTTTTCCCGTAGTGGTTGTAAGTTTCTATGTAGTATCTGTGATTTAAGTTAGAAGAATTTGTGACCTGAACTTAAGAGCTTGGAAAGTTTTGAAAGTTTCTATTAACTGAATTTATGAACTTATTAAGTTTCTATGTATTCCCTTAGAATTTGATGCTTAACAAAAAAAAAAAATGTTACTCAAGAATTTGTGTTCTTTTTTGACATGAATTTGTTGAATGTGATATGAATTGATTGTTGAATGTGGATGATGGATGAAATGAAAGGTGGATGCAGGTTAATTGGAATTCCGGCTTATTTCCGGCAGAACATGAACTGGTCAAAATTGGTCAGTATTGACTAATTTTGACCAAGTCAATGTTGACTGGTAGTATTTTTTTTGTTGTTACAAAAAAATTCGCAACGGCCTCAGACTGTTTCAACCTGACACGTTGTAACGGCTATGGCTTGTTACTAATATGACACGTAGTAACGGCTTCCATCTGTTACGACTCCGGTGATACTAAAAAAATCGTAACGGCTGTCATCTGTTACTACGTGTCATTTCGTAACGGCTAGCCTCTATTACAAACGCCGTTACAAACCAAAATTCGTAACGGCTATATTGCCGTTTTTTTTTGTTTTGTAATACCCACTTTTGAAACAGGTGAAAACCGTACAACCCCGATTCGTAACGGTTTAATTCTGTTTCTAATCCAGAAATTTGGTGTAGTGAATGTTTTGTTTGTCATTATGAATTGTTATGGGAAATAAGAATTTCCACTTGTGGTATATAGGATACGCTCCTTCATATTTATACCTACTTACTTTCAACTTTTATGCTATGGCTAGGGCGATACACCACAATATTACCTAATAGGTGTGGAACTTGTTGACATTAATATTATACGTTGTTTGAAAGAAGGAGTTTGTCCGTATACATGTTTGTTTATTTCAGTGACTTGGTCACTTTTTAATGTTTGGGAAAACATGTATTGTTTTCCAAATCTTTCCCATGATTACTTGAAAGTTAAATGTTATTTTTACTGGGCACCCCTTTTAGGGATTTTGTGCTCACTCATTCCCACTTTCAGTTTCAGAGACAGATCAGAGTTTCTCAGCGGAAGCTTCAAGGATTTGAGTCCGTTAGTTGGTTAACTTCATATATGTTTATTATGTTGTATATTTTGTTTGTAAACCAAATGAATATTGTATATGTATCATTTGAGAGGAGTTCTTGTATATATATATTTCAAAGTGGGGCTAGTTTTTGGGTTAAGTTTTGTAGTAGATATCTTAATTGAATGCTTAAGTATATGATTTAGATCCTTAGTGCCTCTTTATTTAGTTAATTTCTTGGATTAGTCAGCTGCTAGCTTTGGGGGCGCTACAATACTAGTAGTAAAGAAAAAGATAGTGGAACAAATGATACTGAAGAATGGGAGATCAACAACCACAAGATTCTTACATGGATTGGCAACACAGTGATCACTTCTATAAGCATGCAACTTACCTATTTTGAAGAAGCCAAAGAAGCTTGGGATTTTCTTGCAAAGAGGTATACAGAGGTCAACTTCGCTCAAAGGTATATGCTAGAACAGGATATACGATTGTTGAAACAACAACCAGACCAATCAATTCCCAATTTTTACTCTGAGATGCCAATCATATGGAACCAGTTAGATCTCATGAACCTAAGTGGACAATCAGATGCACAAATATGGGAGAAGTTTAGAGAAGAATCCAGATTAGTTCAACTCTTGATGGCTTTAAGAGAAGAATTTAAATCAATAAGAACATTTATTCTCCTTCGATCTCCACTTTCAACTGTAGAAGCTGCTCTTTGTGAACTCATTGCTGAAGATATTTGTAAAAGAATCAAACCTGATATACCAACTGTGTTTGCAGTACCTTCAAATGTCAGTACTCCTTTTGACTCACAAAGAAATTTTTCTACCTATCGTGATTTGTCTCAGGTACAATGTCACAATTGTAAAAAAAATTGACATCTTGCTAAGCACTGCACAATGCCATCAAGTGCATCAGCATCAAACTTCTGTCAAGGCTCGACAACACAAAGTGCTCAACCTCCACCACCAGGCACACCTCAGTGCAGATATTGTAAATATTTTTTCCATACAGTTGGAAACTGTACCTCACCATCTTCTAGAAACATGAGAGAAAAGAGAAGATTCAATGGTGCATCAACACACTACATTGTAGCCCCATCAATGTCAATATCTGGTTCAGAACAGGTGCATGAACAAATGACTTCTGCATCAAATGCTTTAGCAACACAAAGAAATCTAGCTGATATCCAGGAAATGCTTAAACATGCCCTATCAATTGGTAACAACCCAACAGTAGCTACTGCATTTTCAGTTCCTACAAGTATCTTTTCAACTGAATGGTTTCTTGATCCAGTAGCCTCAAATCATATAATATACAATTCAACCTTATTTGAGAAAATGCATCTCATTAAGGCACCGAATATTCATACAACAGATGGATCAAAACTGTCAGCTAGTCATATTGGCCAGATTAAAGTTTTGAACAAGATATATGTTCCTGATGTGCTACTTGTTCCTCATATCAAGATGAATCTAATATATATTGGTCAACTTTGTAATCAAGGTTTTAATATTCATTTCACTCCATCTATTTGTTTTATACAGGATCCCAAGACAGGGAGCTTGTTCGGATAGGCCGTAGAGTTGGTCGACTGTATCTACTTTAGTCTCTTGTCATTCCTCATCAACTCAAGAGTCCAATAGTTGTTGCATCATCCACCTTATCATCCACCACCTCTCCATTTATTTCTTGGCACTCTAAGTTAGGTCATGTTTCCTTTTCTCGTCTTACCTACATGATTAATAAAGGTTGGTTAAGAAATGTTCCTCTAGACAAAGAACCATATTGCATTGCTTGTAAGCTTGGTAAATAGCCTGCTCTTCCCTTTAATAAAATTACCACATGTTCTATTGCACCTTTTGATCTAATTCACTCTGATGTTTGGGGGAAAGCTCCCATTTCCACTAAGGGAGGGTAATTATATTATGTTATATTCATTGATGATTATACTCGCTACACATGGATCTATCTATTCAGTTCAAGAATAGATTTTCTTAGAATATATACTTAATTCTCTAAAATGATCAAAACTCAGTTCGGAAAAGTCATTAGAGTCTTTAGAGGTGATCAAAAGGTACTCTCCTTCAGCTATCATGCACAGAAACACCAGAGAAAAATGGTGTTGCTGAACAAAAACATCGTCATATCATTGAGACTGCTAGAACTCAACTTCTCTCATATTCTGTTCCCTCTAATTTCTGGGGTGAATCTGTTCTCACTATTGTTTATACTATCAATCGTGTTCCAACCATAGTCATAGGAGGTATATCACCATGTGTGTGTTTTTAGATTACTCTGAATTGCATGTTTTCGGGTCAACATGTTTTGTTCTTATTTCAGAAATAGAACGTAGTAAACTCATCAAAAAGAACTCCATGTGTGTGTTTTTAGGTTACAGTATAGAACTTAAAGGGTATAGATGCTACGATCCTGAGAGTCACAGATTACATATCTCTCGCCATGTTACTTTTTGGGATAAAATACCATTCTGGTCTCTCCCTAGTGCTAAGCCATCTGCTCTAGAAAGTTTCACATATATTGATCCTTTTGATAATAATTCTACACTAAGTTCCTCTTCCTCAGTTGATCCTACCACCATTAATCCTCTTATTCCTCCTACTGAAGCTGCTGAAATTGATACAGATCACTCTATGGACCATTCCGACAATACAACTCCAAGTGGGAATCCTGAGACAGAAGTTAGAACATTGCCTGCTCGTAATCGACGACCACCAGCTAAGTTGTCTGATTATCATTGTTCTTTAATAACTATTTTGTCTATTCATGAACCAAAGAATTACAGGGAAGCTTCAGTAATTCCAGAATGGCAAAACTCAATGAAGGATGATGCACACAAAGAAGCTGGTACATGGGATATGGTAGATTTATCTCCAGGTAAACCTTTTGTAAGAAGTAAATGGGTTTACAAGGTCAAAACAAAGTCACATGGTACATTAGATCGACATAGGTATCGACTTGTGGCTCAAGGTTACACTCAAGAGTATGGAATAGATTACGAAGAAACCTTCTCTCTTGTTGCTCGACGTAAGTCACTCTTCTAGCTGTTGCTTCAGCACGTAAGTGGGATCTTCATCAGATGGATGTTAAAAATGCATTTCTCCATGGAGAACTTCAGGAAGAAGTCTATATGCGACCATGTCCAGGTTTAGATCACTCACCTAATCAAGTTTGTAAACTTCATAAAGCTCTATATGGTCTTAAACAAGCACCACGTGCTTGGTTTGAAAAGTTCTCCAAAGCTATTCTTCAGTATGGTTTCACCCAAAGTCCATATGACCCAGCAATGTTTTTCAGAAAAACAAAGAAGGGAATGGTACTTATTCTCTTATATGTTGATGACATGGTGATAACAGGTAGTGACACAGAAGGTATTATTTCTCTAAAATCTCACTTACATTCCTGCTTTGAAATGAAAGATCTTGGCTCTTTAAGATACTTTCTTGGTATAGAAGTTGATAGATCACCTGATGGATATTTCATATCTCAAGTCAAGTATGCATCTGAAATTATCCTTCAAGCTGGTTTAACTGATAGCAAAGTTGTAGACACACCTCTTGAATTGAATGTCGAACTCAATCCCACTGATGGAAAAGTTCTTTCCAATCCAACTTTGTATCGTCAGCTTGTTGTTAGTCTTAATTATATGACTATTACTAGATCAGATATTAGTTGTGAAGTTAATATTGTCAGTCAATTCATGTCTGCTCCTCGTGCTTCACATTTTGCTGCAGTTCTTCGAATTTTACGATACATCAAGGGAACTTTGTATCAGGGTGTACATTTTTCTTCTACATCAGATTTTCGTCTTCGTGCATACACATACTCAAATTGGGTAGGGGGTGTTACAGATAGACGTTCTACCACCGGATATTGTATGTTCCTAGGAAACTCTTTAATTTCATGGCGTAGTAAGAAACAGTTAGTGGTTTCTCGTTCTAGTGCTGAGGCAGGGTATAAAGCAATGGCACACACTACTTCTGAAATAGTTTGGTTAAGATGGCTACTTGGTGACATGGGAATTCACCTAACAGAGTCGACTCCTTTATATTGTGATAACAAAGCTGCTATCCACATCACTCATAATGATGTCTTTCATGAACGTACAAAACATATAGAAATAGACTGTCACTTTGTACCTCATCACTTCAAGGAAAAGACCATTATACTGCCTTATGTTCGGTCAAAATTTCAATTTGAAGATCTCTTCACCAAGTCCCTACCTTCTCCTCGACTGCAATTTCTGATAAGCAACCTCAAGATGTGTTCTGCACCATCTTGAGGTTGAGGGAGGGTGTTGAAAGATATGGCGTATATTTGCCATATATTTGATATTATTCTTATTCTCTTAGCATGTATATTCTGGTTTAATTAGTTTGTATTTTCCCTTATCTTGTTTCCTTTTATTATGCTAACTTCTCTGTATAAGAACCTGTTGTAAACTCTCTTTCAATATATTGAATACAATTCCTTTACCAGAATATACATGCCATGACTAATCTTGTCACTTATATGTTTAATGTTTGGTTATGAAAAATTGGTATATTGTTTTATGTTGGCATTTTCGGAAATCATGATGGCACATATTCATAAAACTAAGGAAACAACAAGAATGCAACTTTGGTTCGGTACCAGTTATGGTGGTGTAAGGCTAAGACATTAGTAATTTAGTATTTAATTGTTGCACAATGAACAGTCGAACACCCTGACTTCATTAACTCAGCCGTCTAGTTTCCATTAGTGTATTGATGCCCGTTGAGCCTTGTCTTAAACTTTCGATCCTTAAAATCATCTCTCCATTGAAGTTGTTCCTTGTACGTGACACTGACAGTCTAGTAACTCCTGATTTTTGTGTATGTATTAGCCCTGATTTCTTCAAGTGCTTAAGAATGGAATTTCCCTAGAAAATCAAACCCCACGAGAGCTGCAAATTGTCCATAGCGAAATTGCTTTGTTTACTCAGCAAAACTCCTGCAGTGTTTCCAATATCGTTCTCTTTGTCTGTGCTTTCCATCTTGACAAGTGCTAGCTTTACTCATCTCCCTTTCTATTCTAGACAGACTAATTAGTTCTTTGTTACTCCTAATTAATTTCAACTCTTTTCTCGTATTTGGCTTTCCTTGCAACTCCATTTGCGAGGCTGCGATTACCCTTTCTACAATCTGGATACTAATCCAGCATCCTCTCACCAACTTATCATGACTGAGAACGATACAGTATTGCATCCAAGAATAAATGGTTCAAGACTACCGCTACAATATTACAATCTATCACACCTTAGTTTTTCACCGTAAACATAATTTTCAAGCAGGCCACGAAGGGTGGTATAAGTCTTTCTAGTACACTACTGATTTTTGCGCCTCTTCTATAGACAATGATCTATTGCTATAAATCTATCACACCGTCATTCTGTCTACATGGAAGCATATCTTCTTAAAGCAGTTCTATCTGTTCTGAGGTTCCTTCGATATATTTAGATTCTAAGAATAATTTTAAGGTACAAACATACTTGTCACCCCTCGTAGAAGTCTAGTATTCCTTTCGGTTCACTATGTTACAGAGCAGAACGGATATGTATTTAAAATCTTTCTTTCTCCTTAAAAAATAATAAAATAAAATAAAAAGTTCCTAAAAGCGCGAACACAAAGACTATGTAATAAAAATAGTTCATCAGGGCTTGGATTTTTGGGTCTAAATAGTTTATATTCTGCTTGGGGTGAATCCTAAAATTTGTACCCACATCTAGACGCATTTCCATGTATGTGAGAGTAATCCCTTTGCCTTGACTTATACGTTCTTCATATCACCCCCTATTTGCTTTCATCTCTGGATATCATGACTGAGACACAAAAACAGTATTGCATCCAAGAATATAAATGATTCAAACAATACCAGGAATGAAAATAGCTCCAAATAGGCAATCAAATATTTCTAGCTTTTGTATTAGAAATTCTATCATTTGAAACCTAAAACTCTTTAGTTTATGGCATGATATTTGGCATAAAATTGTGGCTATAAAATAAGAGACAAATAAATTTAAGATTAGCGCTTTAACGTCGTGGAATCGAATACAAAAATTAAACATCAAAACATTATATATATAAGCTGAATAACATCTCCATCTCATTGTAAACTAGCTAGCGTTACTAATGCGACTCTGTGAATAGAAAATCTACTGAATCAAGTCTTTACTACTTTGTAAAACATTTCTTCAAACAAAAAATACTCATCTATCTCTAGATGCATTCCCATATACATAAAATTTTAGAGTAATACCTTGCTGTGACTTCTAACTTTCTTCAACTAATCAAATCTCCTATGATTTTGGCTCGCTTTGCCTCAGCTGGGATCTTGTCTGGTTTGCTCTCCTTCAGTATTGAGTGCTCCTCCTCTTTCATCCAGCAAGTAACCTCCACCGTGATAATACAAGTATCATCCACAATATAGCCTTTATTAGGGTCATGGAGGAGTTCACTAAGAGGCATAAATTTTGCAAAACCCCACCCTCCGTGCCCTTCTTGAAAAGTATGTTTTCCTTCTGCAGAAATCAAAGTGATTAAATAAAAAATAATCTATCTATCTATCTATCTATCTATCTATATATATATATATTATATGGTAGATATATACATACCAAGTCTCACTCTGTTCTTCGGATCTGTCTGACTAGTAATCGCAAAACTGTACTCCGTGTTGACGGATTTTGTCAAGTCGACCGGAAGTAGGAAGAGTGATAAATGGTCATACACTTTCCCTCTTCCCTTTGGATAAACAGATGATTTCCTAATAATCAAGAGAAAACTTTGAGGATTAATTGATCTAATCAAAAGCTGAAGAAGAAGAAAAGATTAAGAAAGTAATTAAAGATTAGATGCAGAAGAAGATTCATACCATTTGAAACTACCAACAGAGAAAACAGTACTGTAACCATACACCTGTTTAAAGTTTGAGAAGTTTTTGATTTTCCAATTAAGTTTAGAAGATGATAATGAAGAAATCTCTTCGAGTTCAAATGCTAATGCCATTTGAGTATCACTGAACGAAACAAGTTATTTCTCTTCTTCTTCTGTATGATATGACAAATTGACAATAGTCTTTCTGTTTAAGTATCCGATTTTGGAAACAAAGATGAGTACAACTGTGAAACCGGAAGAACAACAATTAATGTAGTTGCAGAAAATCTCACAACTACACCCGTTGAGATGATAATAACACAAACCCTAAGTCATGGAAATAAACTCAAACATTAATGATATCATACACTACTTGACACTAGTAAGATCTTCTTCAAACACTTTGTATTGAATGTATGATGGTCTTACAATGATCACAAAGACATTTGGTATACAACAAAGGAGGAAATAAAGCTAAGGTTGAACTTTTAATGGCTTCTTTCATTTCTCTGAAATGTTTCTTTGCTCTCTTACTTTACTAGATTATTTCTTCACCCCCTCTCTCTTTATCATTTGAATCCTTATATAGACAAATACATCAGTAGAAGACAACTGGGGGTCACATGCAAAATCTCTGTTTGCTGATCTTATATCAGTTTGTCTTATTCGCCAGGCTTTTGAGAGCCGTCCTTATCTATCGCGTCGTTGCTTCGTGTCTCTTTTGATAAATGTCGCGTTGTACATGTCGTGTGATTGCTCTTTGCGCTTCTTCTTTGCTATCGCGTGATTACTCTTCGCCTAATTTTCTTCTTCTTCGTGCTGGTGGTTGTCTTAGCTAAGAGCAAAGTTATGGATTTGTCTTGTGCGATATTTCGCCATGGAGTTGGCTATTCACCAAGCAACACGTGGTGAAAGTACATCGGACAATGGAACGGCTTAATTTGAATTTTGAATTCCTTAACAGTTTGAGCGGGAAAACACTTTTGTTCGTTAATTCCAATCCAATGTTAACCTCAAGTTGTCCACCCTTTATGGGCACCCAAAAGTAAAAACAGAAGATTATCCTCAGTTGGTTAAAAATCATTCTTCAGTTTCTCCACCGTGAGAAAATAAATGGACAAAGAACAATTGAAAAAAGGCATTAATTTCGGTGCCAATTATATATGGTAGTGTAAAAGCGGAAAATAAATCAAGAGATTTAAAAAGAAAACTCCTTTCCAAAAGAGTTCTTGATCGAATTTTTTTCTTGGTAAAGAACTTTTGTGTTGACGAACTCAGAAACTAAACGAAAAAATTAGATAATTCTTTAGATAATAATATGTTCGTATGTATTAAATTTAGACTTTGGTCGGAAAATAAACGAAAAAGATAGATAATTCCATAGATAATACTAGTATGTAGTATTAAATTTAGAATACTGATTTTGAAGTGAACATTTGATACTAACAAGAGGTTTATGGAGCTTCTGATACTATATTGACTAGCACTTTCCGGAACAACAAAAATATAAAGAGCTCCCTTTCACCGAATAACAACCGGACATTGGAAGTTTGGCCTTCTCAAATTTTGAACAATTCTTTTGTATTTTATCCGGCTTCAAATATTTTAGTTAGTATTTCCTATTTATATGCTACTAGTGCATGCCAAAATTGTTCTGCAGTCACCCATTTAAAGAGACAAATACATATGCTTGGAACTAATTACATGATGTGTTCTCTGTCATTTGTTTTACAATGTTCATGATTGAGGAACTATAGTTTCAATGGAGGCCTGAATGGAGCATCCTAACATATTCAACCATACCTTCTTATGGCACATAGCAGTGCTTACTTGCATTGTGGTTCAAACAACTTACTCAAAGGGTAGTTACAAGTGAAATTTGTGTTCGTCAATCTTAGGGTATCTATAACAATCATGTAGAAAGATGCTAATTGTTTTAAGAATTAACTTTGATTAGATAAAGGCAGAACCATTCAAGTTGTCAGAGAGACCAAGAAGTTGTTCTCGTACTTCATTTTGTTGGGACTTTTTGTTCTCGCCCATGTATATATACATGTGACTTGTGAGTTCAGTCTGAAACTTTAGTTGTACACTCAATTTCAAAAGCAAAATAAAATTTTAATAATCTATTAGAGCTCAAGGCTGGTGAGAAATTTTTGTTATTGTATCCAAATATAGGATTTTGCTAAAAAAACAAAAAAAATTGTGAGAAAAGGCATGAGGTGTGGGAAGAAGCTAAACATCAGCGGCAAGCCGGCAAGTAATGGTTCAAGATACGGTAAGAAGATAATAATATCTCCAATTGAGTCATCCACTTTCCAGTTTCCAATCCCGAAGGTTGCAAACAACAAAAGGAAAAAAATATCGAGAAACATCTCGGATTCAGATATAATTTGTAATTTCCTTGACAAATGGATGCGAATTTGTTGTTACATGTTAAGCATTTCTATTTCTCTAACTCTGTGTTATGCGGTTTAGGTTCAATTTTGTGGCTTAAAATCACTCTCCAGTTTTCACGGCCATGAGAAACTGAATTCATGCTTCAAAAAATAAATAAAATTGAGTTCACAAAACTAAGGGGAATTCCTATGGCAATCAACAAATATATTTTTTTGTTGAGCCATTGATGAACAAATTGTATTTTCCACTATGAAAAACTAAAGCAAAATGAATAGATTTGGTTTCTAGGGCCCACTAATATTTCTTTTTGATATAAAATGTTTTATAGGATAAAGATAAAATATAAAATATAATATTTAGGTGAGATAAAATATGATAAAGTGAGATAAAATAGGATAAAAAAGTATTAAAAATAGGGAGTTATACTTGGCGTTTGTACAATGCTCGCCCGCGTTGGTGCTTTGATCGCCCGCGTTTGTGCCACGATCACCCGACCATCCTTTACGCGCGCTACATGTTCCATCTCACTCAACAAACCAACAAATTTGTTGGTTTGTACATCCATTTTTCATGTTTGTTGAGTCCATAGTGGGATCAAAATCAACAAATCCTTGTTTTGTTGAGTCCATAGGAACTGCTCTAAGGAAACAACATGAATGCAAATTCAGTTTAACATTAAGATGGAAGTAAATTTAAAGAGTGATGACGAAGTATTTAGCTGTTGCATTGCATACAATCTAACTTCATTTGCTCAGTCTAGTTTCCACGAGTGCATTGATGCCTTGTCTTACACTTACAGTTGGTAGAATCACCTCTCCTTGTGCAAGTTGTCCTGTTTTCTTCAAGTACTTAAGAATGGAATTTAGATAGAAAATCAAGTCCCTCAAGAGCTCTGGGTATTGTTTGTCAAGATCATGGTGCATTAACATATGCTTTCACCGAGATAGCTTTGCTTGTTTATTAGAATTTCTGCACTATTTCCATTATTGTTAGCTTTGTTCTGCACTTTCCATCTTGAAAAGTGCTAGCTTTACTAATTTCATCATCATTCATGAATAAGCCTTTCAACTTCTAATTTCAACTCTTTCCTTGCAATTGGTTGTCCTTGCAATTCTATTTGAGAGCCCCCGACTACCTTCTACTGCACAAAAATAACTTTTAAATGAAACACAATCTGGTCATTGACATTTGTTTCGAAGTCCAGGATACTGATCCTTGGCTTGATCCTATTATCATGACTGACACACAAAAACAGTATTGCACATCCGAGAATAAATGGGTCAAATCAAGAAATGTAATCAAAATAGCAAGAAATCTCTATGTATATCAATGGTTGTATTGTAAAATATATATACCAAGCCTCACTGACACTGTGTTGTTGGGATCCGTCTGACTTTTAATCGCAAAACTGAACTCCGTCTTGACGGTTTTTGTCTAAGTCGACAGGGTGTAGGTACAAAGATAAGTGGTCATACACTTTCCCCTTTCCCTTGGTATAAATCCTTCCTTTCCTAATAAGAGACCATTAAACCATTAACCGAAAGCTGAAGAAGAAGAAGAAACTAATTAGAGATGCATACCATTTAAAGCTACCAACAGAGAAAATATCACTCTCAGAATATATCGTTGTAAAGTTTGAGAAGTTTTTGATTTTCCAACTGATTTTAGAAGATGATAGTGAAGAAATCTCTTCGACTTCAGATACCAATGCCATTTGAGTAACAGTGAAACAAGCTGGCTCTTAGAATTTCTTCCAATTTCAAGTTCTGGACAGTTTTGGGAAGAAAAACTATAGTCTTGTCTTGGAAACAGAAGAATAGCATATAAAGATGGAATTGGCTATTCACCAAGATACACGTGGAGGGTGTACTCTTTTTTTTTGGGTGGAAGTGGAGGGAGAACTCTGACAATGCTAAGGCTTAATTTTAATTTTGAATTCTCAATACAAAATTAGTTGTTTTGCTGAATGTGAATTCAAATTTCAAAAGCCAAAGTTGCCAAACATGCATACACTTTTCACTTCGAATCAACTCATTTGAGTAGTATAAGCTTTTCAGGACTAGTTGCCACCACGATGGTGGCAGGATTCTAAACAGACATTAACATCTCTATGGACTGTGGCTCAAACATTTGCTCATCGAATTCTTGACTGCACACACAACCTTCATCCTAACGGTATTAGATACTACAATTTGCAAGTTCTGCAAACACAAGTCTAGAAGGGTCAAGGTCTCAGGCTTCCTATATCCATCTGAATATCTAATGAGCCCATGACTATCCACACTACCTCGTCTCGCATATCTACTACACCAAGCTTCTCCTCCGGCCGATTTCAGTCAAAAGGCCTTCCTCTACTGTGTACACGTAAATCCATGTACCTATGTCCAGGATCTTATCTCCAACTGAATTTTTCATTTGAAAACTCAAAATTCCATTTTCAGACAACATTTTCATTTCGACAAAGTTTCACACTTGATAATTGTCCACAGCTTGGCCAATTTCTGCACTTCTGAATGACTGAATAAATCATGCTTAACATCCATCTTAGTTTTGGTGCATTGCGTTATCTCTTATGAAGTTTTCTGCCATTTTCTACCAAAAGCATGCTTCAGTTGGTGCTTCCCTTCGTACCTCTGGTGGACTCGGTTTACCACAGCTGGGAAAGCTCATATGGTCCACTAACCAGCTGCAATGTTTTGGTCATAGCAGTTTAAACATAACACTAATTTTTTCTACTAGACATTTGACTTTTGTGGGTCTTCTGCAGACAAGTGCTAGCATTACTAATCTCCCTTTCTATTTTAGACAGCCTAGGTTCTTTGTTATGCTCTATGATTCATGATGAAGCCTTGCGACTCCTAATTTCAACTCTTTTCCATTTGGTACCTAAACTCTTTAAGCTTCTTGTGCGATATTTGTGATAAGATTGTTGCTCATGAATAAGAGTCAGAGAAATTTACCATAAGCAGTTTAGAGTCATGGAATTGAATTGAGAAACTAAACATTAAAACATTTATATATAACCCGAATAGTATCCATATTTCACTGTAAACTAGCATTACTTACTTGATTCTGTGAATTTCACTACCAAAATAAAACTTCACTACCGTTAAAACATTTCTTCGAACGCAAAATATTCATCAATTTCCATATATGTAATTCTTAAATTGTAATTCCTTTCTGTGATTCATACCTTATTGTAATCATCCCATAGGCTACTTACTTACTTACTGCATGCCTTTCATCTTTTTTTTTTTTAATCGGTGCCTTTTATCTTTGACTTTGGTACGCTTCGCCTTCGGGCCCGTGTCTGGATCCCTCTCTTTCATTGTTGAGTCCTCCTCTTTCATCCAGCAAGTAACCTCGATTGAGATGATACAAGTATCTATTTTCAGTATAGCATTGATGCCGCATTGGGCCTTGTCTTAAACTTAAAATTCTTAGAATCATCTCTTCTCGTACGTGAACGTGACAGTCTAGTAACATTCCCTGCGAAAAATTCTTAACCTGGTTGGCCTTGTCTTGAACTTAAAATTCTTAACCCTGCTTTCTTCAAGGGCTTAGGAATGGAATTTAGCTAGAAAATCAACTCCCTCAAGAGCTCTAGATTGTCCATCGAGACATTGCTTTGTTTGTTTATCAGAGTTTCTGCAGTGTTTCCAATATTGTTAGCTTTGTTCTGTGCTTTCAATCTTGACAAGTGTTAGCTTTATCAGAATAACATCAATTCTTCTTAAGTCCTACTATTCAGGAGCAAGCCTTTCAACACTTGATCAGCTTTCAACATTTACATTACATCTGATTTCAACACTTCTCTTGTATTTGGTTGTCCTTCCAACTCTATTTGAGAAGCCGCGATTACCTTCTATAGTTCCAAAATAACGTTTGAATGTCTTAATGAAACACGATATGGTCATTGTTTTTGAAGTCCAGGACACTGATCCTTCATCCTGCATACCAGCTTATCAAGACTGATCATAAACACTATTGCATCCAAGAATAAATGGTTCAAAACTGTTGGAACAATTACCGATTTCACACCTGCAAAACAAAGGTTAATCACAAAACAAAGTTACGGCTGAGTCACGACCAGGTCGCTCTCTTTAAGACGTTTCGTGGCTCTGCCATGAGTTTTGTGCAAGCAGTCTTTCTTCGTCGCGACGCCTCCAGGATAAAACAGCCGAGAAAACTCTCTTCAATCTCTCACGCACACTATGAGAGATTGATCACTTCCACTATTTCTTTTTTGCTCAGAATTTTTAGTCTCTTGATTCTCAGAAAAAACAGTAGTAAAAAACTTGTATTTTTTCTGTACATAAAATTGGTTTTTTATAACCTAGCACTAAAACGAAATTAATGAGAATAAATTTTGTTTTAATTACCACAAATAAAACAGTCAAAAAACGGTAATACAATTACACCCAAACCAATGCTATTAATCACATAAGTAAGGGTAGTAAAAAATGTTTTTTGAAAATCTTTTCAAAAGGAAGCAAAAATACTTTCCAAATTCAAGAGACCTCCCAAGACCCCGCTCCCTGAAACCTCACCCTCAAGTCCCAAAATGCTTAACCACTGGGCCAAGCTCAAATTGTTAAAATAAATGTACAAAAAAAATATTTTAAAAGATATATCCCAACAAAAACAATACCCTTAATGTAAATGGCCCCAAATAGATTCTAGAGTATTATTCAATCAAATAGTTCTATATTTTTGTATTAGAATTTCTCTCATTTGATACCTAAAATCTTAAGTTACGATATTTCAACAAGCAGTTTAACGTCGTGGAATCGAATAGAAAAACCAACCACTAAAACATTTATGTATATATAATATATATAAGCTGAATAGCATCCACATTTCATTGTTAACTAGCGTTACTAACTTGATTCTATGAATTTCACTACTAAATTAAAAACTTTACTTTGTGAAACATTTCCTCGAACACAAAATATTCACCTCTTTCTAGATAGATTTCCATTTAGTAATCCGTTTCTGTGACTTATAACTTCTTCAAATCATACTCAACTTCCTTACGTCTTTGATTTTGGCACGCTTTGCCTCTGGGACCTTGTGTGGATCGCTCTCTTTCAGTGTTGAATCCTGCTGTTTCATCCAGCAAGTAACCTCAATTGAGATGACACAAGTATCATCCACAATATAGCCGTTATTCGGGTCATGAAGTTTGTTGAGAGGCATGAAATATGTCCAACCAAACCCTTGGACACTACTTTCAACATAATTCACTTTTCGTTCTGCAGAATCAAAGAAAAAATCATTAGTGAAACGATTGTAATTAAAAAACAACAATTATCAATATATATATGTTCAATTGGTAGACATTTACTCTTTCTCACTGAGATGTTGCGATCCGTTTGATTGGTAACGGCGAAAGTGAACTCCGTGTCGACGTTTTCCGTCAAGTCTACGGCGAGTAGGTAGAGTGATAAGTGGTCAAACACTGTACCAAATCCCTCTGGATAAATCCTTGCTTTCCTGATGATAATAATTAAGAGAAAACTTTGTGGATTAATGAAATTAATGGAAAGCACAAGAAATCATCAAGAAACAAATTAAAATTTAAACTCAATAATATATGTTACTCTCTTAACATTTAAGTAGCACTGTTAGTTAATGTGAAGTTACTTAGATAATTAAGATTAGTAGTAATTTAGTGAGTACACATGAGTGTTCCACATGCTTTGTATTAGGTCTTATGTATGCCTAGTATAAAAAGAAAGAGAGAAAGAAAGAGAAGGTAATCCAAATGAAATAGAATTGTGTAGAGAGGTAGAGAGAAGCTAAGAGCCCTCACCTCCATTCAACAAATTTACTTCAAATTTCTTTATCAATTTAGTCATAAAACCAACAATTGGTATCTAGAGCTTAGATCTATTAGATTTGATCTTGGTGAGTGAAAAAAAATCAATCAATACCCATTAAATCCAAAAAATCAGCAACAAATAAACTTTTCAAAATCTTGATCTAAAAAAAAAAACCCAATTTCTTCAATCAATCTTCAACCAAGTCAATGGCAAGTAGTAGTAACTCAAGTCTATACATTCAACAACCTTCAATACCACTTTTTCATGGAGAAAATTATGATTTTTGGGCCATCAAAATGAAGACCTTGTTCATGTCACAAGATGTGTGGGAGATTGTACGAAATGGGTATGATGAAATTGAAGATACATCAACTCTAGAACAACCCCAAAAGGATTTACTTAAGGAAAGTAGAAAGAAGAATGCAAAAGCATCCATGTACATTCAACAAGGAGTTGGAGACACTATTCTACCAAGAGTAATCCATTTTCCTTTAGCAAAAGAAGCTTGGGATATCCTTCAACAAGAGTATGGAGGTAATAAGAAGGTACGAAAGTTGAAATTACATTCATATAGAAGAGACTTTGAGAATCTAAAAATGAATGAGAATGAATGTTTGAATGAGTTTTCTTCAAGAGTTGTTGAAATTGTTAATAATATGTTGATGTGTGGTGAGAAGATGGAAGAAAGAAGAATTTGTGAGAAGATATTGATTTGTTTGCCGGAGAAATTTGAACCCATTGTGGCGGTTTTGGAAGAGACTAAAGATTTCTCTACATTAAAGTCACAAGAATTATGGGCTTCCTTGAAGGTGTGTGAGCAAAGGTTGTCAAGACACTCCGAGAAATCGATTGAGAGTGCTTTTCAATCGAAAATGAACTTGAACTCAATGAAGAAAAATGAGTACAAGGGTGATGCTTCATCTAACTTCAAAGGAAAGGGGAAATGGAAGAAAGGAGGAGCAAGCTCAAACAACTACCAAAAGGGTGATTCTCAACAAGTACCAAAATGCAATTTTTGCAAGAAGAATGGTCATTTGGAGAAGAATTGTTGGAACAAAGGGAAACCTCAATGTCATTATTGCAATAAGTATGGACATTTGGAGGAGGATTGTAGATACAAAGGAGATGAAAATGCCGGTAGAGCGGAAGAGAAAGAAGAAAAAGGAAAACAAAACTTGTTTATGCTTGTCAAAGTGCCGTAGAAACTTCCAAGAGTGAAGTGTGGTTTGTGGATAGCGGTTGTACTACTCATATGTCCGGTGTGAAGAGCTTGTTTGTTAATATGGATACATCCATAAATTCTTTAGTGAAGATGGGTGATGGAAACATGGTTCAAGCTAACGGAAGAGGTACAATTTGCATGCAAACTATCAGTGGAGCAAAATACATTAGAGATGTGTTATATGTTCCGGATTTGGCACAAAATTTGCTTAGTGTTGGGAAACTTGTAGAGCTTGGGTACGTGGTTCATTTTGAAGATGGATATTTCATCATTTATGACAATAAACACAAGAACAAGAGACAAGTAATGAAGAGTATCAAGATGGAGAAGAATAGAATCTTTCCAATTGTATTTGAAAAGGAGAAGAATGTTGCATTGAGGATGGAAACCATTGATGAAACATGGTTATGGCATAAAAGACTTGGGCATTTGATTTTCAATAGTCTCAAGGTGCTTTCCAACAAGAACATGGTGCAAGGACTTCCACAACATATCAACCACAAGGATGGAGTATGTGAAGGTTGTGCACTTGGGAAACAACATCGCTAACCATTCCCAAAAGGTGTAACATGGAGAGCAAAAGAACTTCTTGGTTTGGTACATACCGATGTGTGTGGACCAATGAAGACACCAACTCATGGAGGTAATAGATACTTTATCTTATTCATTGATGATTTTAGTCGTATGACTTGGGTGTACTTCATGAGGCACAAATCCGAAGTTTTTAGCATCTTCAAGAAGTTCAAGAGCCTTATTGAAAAGCAAAGTGGTCACTACATCAAAGTTTTGAGAAGTGATAGAGGCAAAGAATACAACAACAAAGAGTTTGATAAATTTTGTGAAGATGAAAGCTTAGAAAGGCAACTAACCGTGGGTTAGACTCCTCAACAAAATGGTGTTTCCGAGAGAAAGAACCAAACCGTTATGGAGATGGCGAAGTCCATGCTTCATGAGAAGGGTATGCCTAAAGTGTTTTGGTCCGAAGCCGTCAACACCACCGTCTACTTGATGAATAGGTGTCCAACAAAAGACGTATGGGATAAAACTCCAATTGAAGCATGGGGTGAAAGAAAACCATTGGTAAGGCATCTTAAAGTTTTTGGTAGTGTGTGTTATTCTCAAATTCCAAAGGTGAAGAGAACAAAGCTTGATGAATCAAGTGAGAAGTGTATATTCATTGGCTATAGCCTCCAATCAAAAGACTATAGGTTGTTTAGCTTGAAGAACAACACAATGATCACAAGCCGTGATGTCTTGTTTGATGAAGGAGCTTCATGGAATTGGGAAGAAGGTAAAATTGAGAAGAGAACCATTATTGTCGATGAAGAGCAAGAAAATTCAGCAACAAATGAAGTTGAAGAAGGTGAAGAAAATGAGGAAGAACTACCTCAAACACCTCCAAATACAAGACAAGGAGCATCTCCAAGTATGTCTCCAAGTACTAGTGCATCAACATCACCACCATCGGCACCAAAGAAGATGCATAGGTTGAGTGAAGTGTATGAAAGATGTAACTATTGTGTGGTCGAACCGGAAAATTTTGAAGAAGCATCAAAAGAACCGGTTTGGATAAAAGCTATGGAAGAATAAGTTTTAGTCATTGACGAGAACAATACATGGGAGAAATTAGCAAGGCCAAGTGACAAAGAAGTTATTGGTATGAAGTTGATCTACAAGGTCAAGTACAATGCGGATGGATCGGTTCAAAGGAACAAAGCAAGGTTGGTGGCAAAGGGATATTCACAACAACCCGGCATCGACTACAATGAGACTTTTGCACCAGTTGCTCGTCTTGACACCATTAGAGTCGTGATTGCTATGGCTTCCCAAAAAGGTTGGTTACTTTATCAACTTGATGTCAAATCGGCATTTTTGAATGGAGAACTATGAAGAGGTCTATATAGAAAAACCACAAGGTTTTGTGATTGAAAGAGAAGAAGACAAAGTATACAAGTTGAAGAAAGCCTTGTATGGTCTCAAGCAAGCTCCAAGAGCTTGGTATAGTGAGATAGATGGATACTTCAAACGCAAAACTTCAACAAAAGCAAGAGTGAGCCTACACTATATGTGAAGACAAAAGGTACGTCTATTCTCATCGTTGCCTTGTATGTTGATAACCTTATCTTTACGGGAAATGATGTTCATATGGTTGAACAATTCAAGAGAGAAATGATGATGAAATATGAGATGAGTGACATGGGTTTGCTCAAGTACTTCCTTGGTATTAAAGTTCACCAAAGTGAAGATGGAGTGTTCATTTCTCAAAGAAAGTATGTCGAAAAGGTGTTGAAGAAATTTGGTATGCTTGGTTGTAACCCAACATCAACACCACTTGTAGTGAATGAGAAACTCAAGAAAGATGATGGAGGAAGAAAGGTTGATGAGACTTACTATAGAGGTCTTATTGGAAACTTGTTGTATCTTACACATACAAGACTCGACATCATGTTTGCTTCAAGTATGCTTTATAGGTTCATGAGTTCACCTACTCATCTACATCTTGGCGCGACAAAGATGTTGTTGAGGTACATACAAGGAACAATGAATTTTGGAATCATGTATTCAAGAAATTTGGATGTCAAATTAGTTGGCTATTGTGATAGCGACTTGGGAGGATGTATTGATGACATGAAGAGTACATCGGGGTATGCTTTTTCTCTTGGTTCGGGTATATTTACATGGGCATCGAAGAAGAAAGAAACCGTAGCTCAATCCATGACGGAAGCGTAGTACATTTCGGCATCAATAGCTACATCTCATGTTGTATGGCTAAGAAGAATCATGGAAGACATTCAAGAAAAGCAAGAAGAAAGCACCGTAATCTTTTGTGACAACAAATCGGCAATTTTTCTATGTCCAAAAATTCGGTTGAGCATTGTAGAGCAAGGCATATCAAACTCAAGTATCACTTCATTCGAGAAGCGGTTGAAGATGGTGAGATAGAACTCAAGTATTGCAAGACGGAAGACCAATTGGCTGACATATTCACCAAGGCACTTCTCAAAAGCAAGTTTCAAAATTTTCGAGAATTACTTGGAGTAGTAGAACATCACATTAAGGAGGAGATTGTTAGTTAATGTGAAGTTACTTAGCTAATTAAGATTAGTAGTAATATAGTGAGTACACATGAGTGTTCCACATGCTTTGTATTAGGTCTTATGTATGCCTAGTATAAAAAGAAAGAGAGAAAGAAAGAGAAGGTAATCCAAATGAAATAGAATTGTGTAGAGAGGTAGAGAGAAGCTAAGAGCCCTCACCTCCATTCAACAAATTTACTTCAAATTTCTTTATCAATTTAGTCATAAAACCAATAAGCACCAATAGAGAAAACATCAGTGTCAGTAAAAATTGCTCTAGAAGTTGAAAAGTTTTTGATCTTCCAGTTGAATTTAACACCTGAACATAAATAAATCTCTTCCATTTCAGTTGCCAGTGCCATTTGATGAATCTGATGATGCCCTTTGAGTAAATAGTGAAACGAGATCTTGAATTTGTTTCCTTTTGGATTTTGGAGTGAAGGACTATATTTGTCCTGGAAGCGGTACAACAAAATAAAGATGGAGTTAGCTATTCATTAAGGCACACGTGGCGAGAGTGTACGGATTATTCTGAATTTTGAGCGGGAAACAAATTTTACTTGTATGCAAATTCCATTTTCAACCCTAAATTGATTTAACATAAAGTTTGTTTCATGTCTAATTTGTACATGAAATAAGCCTATCTTTTGCATCAAAACACGAGTACACCGTATCACGGTTCATCTAAAATCTTCCTTCACCAAAATTCAAATCTATTTGACAAGTTTTGTAGTTTTAAATCGAGATTGTTTTCCTCCATACCAACTTGTGATATGTGTCCATGTGATCAATGATTATGGAGGGGATGCAATAATCCAAAAGAAAAACAAAAGAAAGAAACTTTAATGGGCCTTTTGCATCTATAAGGATCTAGTGTATTTGTCATGGGCCTATCACATTTTTCTCTCATTAATGTTTTCCGATTCTTCCTCAGCCAGATGGACCTAGGGGTGAGTATGAGCCGGTTTTCACCTCATCCACATCCAATCCAATTCATTACGAATTACAAATTTGGCATCCACTTCTAATCCAATATTTTTGCATCCAATGGATGCACGAATGGACGGTTTGGATGCGGATAATCCGATGGATTTGTTTTACAATTAAAGTTTATAATAGAGAAATAAAGGCAACAAGTTCATGGGTGGTTTTAGAAATAAGACTACATTATTTAAGGGTTTAAAACTGGATTTTAGCGTAAAAAAAACCCGACCCCTTTAAATAATATGTTTTTGGTGTACTTTTTTTTTTCTTCGAAAAAGAGGCACGCCTCAAATATATTCATAATATTCCGATTTCGAATCGGCAACGGTTACAGGACTGACACCGGAGTTTACAGCAGATCTTGAATATTTCAAACAAACAGTATTCAAACAGACTATCACAACAACCAAACCACTTAACAACGAAGTTCCAGTGTAAATCAGAAAAAGAAATCCCACCATTCCAAGCCGATTCAATAGTGACAATAACAGTTTAAATGGTTTATTTTGGACTAAAAGAACATCCAAATCATATAGCAAAACTACATATAGTAGAAGAGCTAGGACCCATGGATCTAACCATTTCTCAAGGTTTTTCCCAAAATCATGATAGAACAGCTGACATAGGCATAAAAGAATCTAAAGATCCAACCTTTTGTCATTGATTTTCTCAAAGTAACAGTAGCAAAGGTAACATAAGTAGCAACTATAACCTGAATCGATTATTATAGTGATGAATCGGTCTGAATCGGTCGAGAACTTTATCAAATCTGTTTTCTGAAACTTTCTATTGCTGGTGTCTTTGGTAACGTTGTGGCTGCTTGTGTCTTCTGTAATGATCTTTCTGTTGTTTCTATCAAAATCCTTGTTGCTGCTGCAGTGTACTTGAACTTCATCATCGATCTAATCATGAATAACTTAGAAACCCAAAACATAAACTAAAACAACGACGGAAATCAAAGAGAGTGAAAATAAGAAGATAAAATCAAGTTAGAGTTTGGATCTAAACAAATCAGATTCAAAACCAAAAACTTGATGAAAGACTGAAATCAGATCAAGTATGGACGTAGAAACAATGAGCGAAAAGGGGTTTAGATTTTCTTTCTCAGATCCGACCCCAAAGGGGCAGATCTGAGCAAGAGAAGATTCAGAGGCTTTGGGATTTCGTTGAGAGAAAGGAGAGGGTTTTCAGGAGAGAGAGTATGGCCACCTGTGCATATATTGGTCTAGTATCTTTCAACTCATCAAAGAATGACATAAAAGGAATACCTAAATTGGCAAAAAACAAATGTATTAACTTCGTATTTGTATTGAAGAACTTTGATTAAAAAAAATGTACTAATGGGTATGGATATCCAACGGATTTTCAAAGTTGCATCCGAGCCCAATCCGTAATCCGTTGGATTTCAAAAAAACCATCTGCATCTAACCCATTAGCGAACGGTCCGGGCACCCACCCGCAAAAATACGAACGGTCCTGGCTAAATCCACGGATTCTGAGCCAAATGCCCACCCCTAGATGACCTATTTCACTGAATCATTGACAATGTTCTCCTTCTCAACTGCTAAAAGAAAAAAAAAAAAAAAAAAAACAAGGATTTGTAAACAAAACAACTTCTGGAAGTTGCTTAAAAGTCATAAGGGTAACTTGAGAAAAGCAGAAGCGCTTCTACCTCAAATTGTCAAAGATCTTCTGGAAGATGATCAATGACATAGTGAACTTGTGTGTCTTGATCATCTTCACAAGTCGTGAGCGAAATAGTTAAGCTCTGAATAGGCCAAGTAAAATGTTAATACCCAAAGATTCCCAAAAATAAAATAAAAATGTTAATACCCAAGGATTCCCAAAAAAAAAGAAGGCTTCTTTTAAATATAGCCCATGTTTTTATTAACTATAACCCACATAAAATAAGTCATTAATCTAATCAAACGGATTCTTATAATTATTAACATAACCCACAAAATTATACACAAATTTTATTTGTAGCCCATAAAAATTATCAAATCCCTAAATAAAATAAAGTTAATTATATAATTTTCATAATTAAAGTTATGTAAGATCTATGACATAATTGATGATTGAGAGAAGATCATCATCTTAGAATCTTTTTATAAAATAATATTGCTTGTGGAGTTTTAAGAAATTGATTATTTGGAAAAGAATCAAAACCTTAGTTGATTTCATTTTGATTTTCGGTTGATATTAATTGTTGTGAAGATTTTTTAAGGGAATAATTAGAATATATAACCTTAATCGATATTACTGTAATCATGATGTAGGAAAAATAACATCATTGTTGAGAAAAGGTGAAAAGTTGAGAAAAGGTACAATTGGGCAATTTTTAAGAAAAATGAGAGAGCAATTAGAAATGAATTGAATTATGATTTAGTTTGGATCTAAAGAAAAGGTTAGGGTTTGTATTTTGATTTTGGGGAAGAAGTATGATTATTCGTAAAAAGATTAAGACATTAATTTTTCATTTTAGCTTAAATTTTTTGGGCTATAGTTAATAAAAGCGTGGGCTAAAAAAAAAACACATAAATGTTTCATTACACAATAAATAACTACTTGTTCAACTGTTTCAAACTGCCATACAACATAACAGTGAAGAAGAAGAAGAAATGAATCAAATGATGAAGAAACTAATTAAAGATCGGACCATACCATTTAAAACTACCAACCGAGAAAATATCACTCTCAGAATATATACTTGTAAAGTTTGAGAAGTTTTTGATTTTTCCAATTGATTTTAGAAGATGATGATTATGAAATCTCTTCGACTTCAGATACCAGTGTCTTTTGATTTGAATAACAGTGAAACAAGCTGTTCGAATTCCTTCCAATTTCATCTTGGAAACAGAACAGCATATAAAGATGGTGTTGGCTATTCACCAAGATACACGTGGCAATAGTACATATGACAATGATACGGTATGAAATTTAAATTCTGAATTCTTAGTACATTTTGAGCAGGAAACAAATTTTTGGAGTTTGGGAAATCCAATTTCAACACCAAATTGGCCAACCTAACACTATCACAATGCCCTTGCTCTAAGCCTGTAGGTGATGACATCATGAAAAGCTAAATGTTATACAACATGACAGATTTTCCGTTGGACTACCAGGACATGACTGGTTAACTTGCTATTCTAGTTCAACTGTTTAAAACTGCCGTACAACATAACAGATTGCATCAGATTCATACACTCCCAAAGGCTTGAAACTGACAACAACAATCTTCTTCTTCAAGGATTGACCTTGGGTGCCCATGCTGCAATGAGGTACTTCTTCTTTGCTGCAGTTTTGACGAATGACTCTCGGGAGAAAAGTAACTGTCAACAAAATAAATATTTAGTAAAACACCGTCAGAGACAAATATAAACAATGGAAACAACTTTATCGAGAAAAAGGATATGACCCCTATTTCTAAGAAAGAAAACACTAGGTTTGAGGTAATTCGGGACTGGTTGCTACCATGATGGTGGCAGTGGCAGTGGCAGGTCTCTCAACAAACATTACCATGGGATCCTCTACCGCCCAATCTTCTCCTAATGATACTAGGTCCTAAAATTTTCAAGTTCTGCTAACACAAGTCTAGAAAGGCCTCGAGCTTTGTATCTCTATCTAGTAAACCCATGACTAGCTGTATCTAAAGTTGAACCCGTGAATATCCAGATTACTTCGGCTAGGGTATCTTCTACACCAAGCTGCTCCACTATCATTTCAGTGAAATGATCCTCCTCTGCAGTGTGTATACACCTGAAATTCATGTGCTAATTGCTTTTATGTCCAGGCTCCTCTCTCAACCCAAATCTTTCATTCGAAATCTCAAGATTCCATTTTCTGATAACTTTTTCATTTTGACAAAATCACCCTGATAACTTTTTCATTTTAACAAAATCACACTTGATAATTGTTCGAGGAGTGACCACAGTTTGGCCAATTGCTGCACTTTCGCATGAAAATTGCTTAACACCCATTTCAGTTTTTGGTGCATCACTCTATCTCTTATAAAGTTTGGTGTCATTTTCCAGCAAAAGCAAGTTTCAGCTGGTGTTTCTCTTCGTAACTCTTTCAACTAATCTCTGCTGGTGGCCTCAGGTGGGTTTATCATAGATGGAAAGTTTGGTGTCATTGTAGAAGTCTAGTATTCCTTTGGGTTCACTACGTTACAGAGCAGAAACTGATATGTATTTGACATCTTTCTTTCTCATTCAAAACAACAATTACTAAAAAGAACAGTTCCTAAAGCCTGAAGGAAAAGCCCAAACACAAAGATTATGTAGTCAAAGTTGCAGTGTTCTGTTTCAATGTTTATCAAAATATACAAGAACTGCTCAGAAGTCAATACTAATCGAAATTAGAAAATAGGCGAATTTGTGGATAAACGGATAAGTCATAAAGACTGTTCTTCATCATAGATTAGGATGTACCACAATAATTATACGGATAACAGATGGGATCAATCAAGCAAAAAACTGAACAACGTAATGAAATGAGAAATAACAGGCAGTTTGCATACCTTCATGTATTTTTTGACATGAGTCAAATTTCTTGGAACATTCCATTTCTTGAAATGCCGAAGAGCGACATCAAGGTGGTAAAGCTTAGGTGCCAAACTCAAATCAACAGCAGAAATCTTCTCTCCGCTGACATAAGGACCCTGAAAATAAACAAAAAACAAACATTGATTGCGGAGAACACAGATAAAATGAAATTAGCACGAGAAGCTAAGTATAATGAGAAAAAACACACATACATGGGCATTAAGGTGCTTATCCAACACAGTCAATTCAGACATCAATGCCTGCTCTGAACCATCAGTAGCATTCTTGCTCTTCAAGAAGGTAACAAAAGATCCGAATATCTTTGATCCTCTGCCATCAAGTAACAATGGGTTCAACAATTCATCATCAAACTATACCAACTAAGTTGTAAATTGAGCAGCACAGTTTTGAAATTTAGAGAGAAACAGTGATTACACTGAGGCGTATTGAGGCGGAGTTACAAGAGATGGTTTTGGGTACTTTCTCTCAAGAATTTGAGTAATAACATCAGAATCAGGTACCCATTTACCATCAAATTTGACTACTGGTACTTTACCTCCTGGATTAATCTCCAAGAACCTAATCAAAAAATTGACACAACACACCCTTTGTTTAGTTTTCATTGAGTTCAAAATTCAAACAGATAGAATACAATAATCATCAGAAATGAATCATACCATTTGGGTTTATTAGAAAGGTCAATCAAATGCATTTGGTATGGAATTTTCTTCTCTTCTAATGTAAGAAGAACTCTTTGACTGAAAGGACCTAAGACCAACAAAAAAAAAAAAAACATGAAATTAGCCATGAAAAATCTCAAACAAAGAAAGGTTATAAGTTTAGTGGATGATAAACTTACAGTCACCAAGGTGGTCAGGAGCACCAACAGCTGCTTTCACACAGACTTCCAAAGCCATTGCTGAGACAGCAAGTGAGCTGAGCAAAAGAACAGAGAAGATGAGTAGATTCATGGTGGTCATGTTCATGGATTGTATTGTATTGAGGCAAAAGAGAGAGATCAGAGATTATGTTAGGCCTTTTTGTTTATAAAGGAGAAGGCACTGGAAAATTCTTTTTCTTTTCTGGTAAATTAAGATGTCGACCATGTTTGTGGTTGATAATTGATTGATTGTACGGAGATCGCCGCTGTCGACAATGAATAATGGAGTACTGACACGACAAGGTTCACTCTATTCTAGTTCTATCATCAGCAGGTCCAATAACGCCAACAAAAATTTCACTAACAACATCAACAATAAGGCCTATTCTTATGCACATGCCGAAAAAACCTGTTTGAAATATCAGGTGGCATGGTAAACGAGTTGCGTTATTATGAAAAAACCCACTGAGCGACGGAGTTTCTTGCGAATGATATAGATAATAAAGTCTTTATCGCCAACACTACCATGAATATCGCTCGATGTAAAGTCTAGCACCAACGGTTAGTTCTTTGTCGCCTATAAATAGGTAATTTTCAAACAAAAAATTACACCAATTTTTTTTTACAAAAAGTTTCTCTATTTCTCTCCATCTCAATCTAATTGTTCTATTTCTCTCTTTCTCAATCTAATTTTTTCTTCTTCAATTTTTCCCAAATGGCACAATTTCAAACCCAACTTGATTCTGCAACACAACTTGATTTTCATAGATAGTGCTTGAAGGTGCCGTTTAAAAGATATGTGATAGTTATAAAGAAATAGGTAAAAAGCAAAGAAGTCTTCAAGTTCTGGATATTAACCAAGTCAAAACCGCAACTAAGAAAAGGCAAAGAAAAGTTAAAGGCAAAAAAAAATTGAAGACAAAGAAGAAGATAAACAAAGGAAACTCCGTTCATGAGCGCATTGATCGGAAGTTTTGTGAAATGAAGAAGATTAACAAGATGAATAACATTGTCCCAAATTTTATTCTTAAAGTCTATATTTCAAATTATTATTGTCTAGTTTTGTGTCTTGTAAAATGACTATTAATGATTACTTCGCAGTTTATTTAATTTGAAAATTTGACTCGTATTGTTGAAAATTAAGCTTAATTCTATTCTTAATTCAATCTAACATTTTAATTAGAGTTACATTTTAGTTTAAACTAAAGTAAGACAAATATTAAAAAGTAATACTTAGACTTAAGTGGACAATTAAAAAATTAAAACATAAATATTAAATTATATTTGGGAAATCCTCTTAAAATCTCGAAACAACTTCCAAATTGGAAGTCTTTTTCATAGATGCGACGGTATTCCGCACGACTCATTTGTTGAAATTCCATCATGGTTTCAGCATCCCTCATGTTTGGACCTTCTTGCTGAAGTAAAACAACATACCTAATAACTATTGATTCCAGTGAAGCGATGACTCAACCCTGAAACATCACAATTGTTGGGGTTCATTGTTTGTTCTTGAAATTTCCAAAAAATCCTTTCCCAAAATGTTTGGAGACTGAATTCATCTGTGAATAAAGTCTAAGTAAAAGAAACAAAATTCATGCAAATACATTCATCTTCCTCATTAGTAAATTTTGGTAATCGCCTCCTAATTCGACTTCACACATTGGCACGATTAACAACTCTTTGATTTTCGGCAGCATGTTAGTTTGCTACGAACTCAACCATGCTCTTTGAGGAATTGTAAGAGTGATGAAAAGAATTGGAGATTGAGAAATTCTAGAGAGATTTAAAAATTATGGTGTGAGTTGAAATGAGTTTGAAATTGAGTATTTATAGATGAGGGAAATTGTAGCCGTTTGGATGAGGAACTGATTATCGAAGATCAGACCAGCGAGCGACAGCTTGACTGTCGCTAGCGCTGGAATGACCAACGAGCGATATTGTGACCATCTAGCGATGAACACTCTATCGCTCGTTAGAGACTCCGTCGTGTATGCCTAACTACTATTCCTAGCACATAGTCATATATGTTTGGCACTTTGGCATACCCATAGTGGGTGCTAAAGTGGCAAAATCAGCTGTTTGACATGTGCATAGGAATAGGCCTAATAGGGGTCAAAGTCATCCTATGTGGGGGTCTTATTCACATCTTTTGATTGTGGTTATTTACTACATGAAATAAATAAATAAAGATAACTCTCTACCTAAATTTTATTTCCAATCCCTAATGAAATTCGGGTATCTAAAAAAAATTGATAATAAAATTCTCTCTAGATCTCCTCTCTCTCACTCCATCTACTTCTTCTTCAACAAAATCATCACCAACAACTGGACCGGATCTGAGAAGATTTCTTCGTTATTCCTTTCTTTTCATGTTAGTTAGTGGTTTTAGCTTAGTTATTATCATGTTTTCTACTTATCTACACCATTATGGTGGTTTTATCTACTCTTTTGAGGTTTATCTTCGCTTTAATGGCGATTCTTGGTTATTGGGTTGGGTTTTAAGATCAATAGTGATGCTCTCCAATGACGAAATCTTCATCTTTGTTGTCTCCAACGACGAAATCTTCATCATCAACTTATCCGGCGACGAAATCTTCAATGGTGATTCTTTGAGGACAGAAGTTTCATCAGTAGTGACAAAAGATTTGAGCAAATCACTCCTATTTTGGGAGCATATCTTTCTACAGAAAAAAAACAAACTAAATAGTTGGATTTTAATTCAGAGAAAAACTATTCTTCCTCTGATTTAATCGGATCTTATTCATACTTGTATTTGTCTTACTCTGGTAATCCTTCTCTTTCTCTTGTAGGATTTCTCGGTATTGTACTTTTATGGTATGTTCTTGTTACTTTGTATTCTTTTATTTTCGATCTTAAGCTCATTGTAACCTCGAATTTTCCATTAATGAAAGGTTCCTTGTTTTTTTATTTAAAAAAAAATGCTGCCTTAGCATTCCTTTTTAACTTTCTCCGGTTTCTATTATTTCATCAAGTATTTCCTATTTATATATGCTATTAAAAGCTTGCCAAAATGGTTTTGTAGTCACTTAATTCGAGGGTGACTTTTTCTTTCCCTTTTCTTTTGAAGCATGATTCGGGGGTAAATAAACACATGATATGATAGAAAAATTCAATGATGTGTTCTCGTTCTTCATTTATATGTTACAATGTTACGTACATGAAGGCGGAACAATGGTTCTGTTTGAGTCCGAATGAAGCTTCCTAGTTCTGTCTTACCCACCAGAGTTCATCTATGTGATTAGACGTGTTTAACAAGAGTTCGGACTTGTTTGGGATAGGAATTGGATTAACTTTATAATAATCACAAACCTTGGACAAGTACATAATAATTTTACCTATTGCGTTGAAATATGGAAGATTAGATAATAGAGTTTGTGGAAGTATTAAAGTTGACATGACCAACTCACCAACATCTCTCTTCTCCCGTATTCAAAACTGTCGGACACATATGAGTCCAAGTGTATACCAGCTCTGTTAACATTATTTTATCTTTTTGATCAACACAACAAAGAACACATAGATACAAGGATCTATAATAAGAGACTTTATCTCACAAAAGACACAAAGAATACATAGATAAAAGGAGCTATAACAAGAGACTCCATCTCACAGAAGACACAGAGCCAAAAAGGTTACAAAAACTAAAGCTTATACAAATTGAGGCGGTACCAAGCTGAATCTTATTTGCTCAAGATAACAAGTTAGCACTTTATTCTGATTGATGCAGGCCTAGTAAGACCAAAAATAAAGGATTGGTACAATAAAAATTGAGGTGGCATTGTTTTACTATGGTTAAAAATCATTTTTCAATTTTTACCGCAAAGAGAAATAAAGTGCCGATAGGAAAAAAAAATATACAAAGGTGGCACGAATAAGCAAAAAATAACAAACAACGAGAATGAAACCTTGGAATTAGTATAATCGAATGACTTGTTCACTCGAAAGAATTATTGATAATTTTAGAGAATAATAACAACTACGAGAGAGAATCATCTAGATTGTCCTTCACATAGTAGATTCGATCTTATTAAAGCTAAGAATTGACAAGCCACATAAAGGAAAACTCTTGATTATGAAGTCAACAAGATTGTTAGAGCATTTCTCGGTCGAACTCACAAGTGTTGCTATATGAAGCTTGTTGTCAAATTTATTGTCAAAACTATATCTTGATTTCTAGTCTACAATTAGTTAAGTCTCGGTCTAAGATGGAGGTAGTTGAGAAACGAGCCAGTCATCATTTGCGTTCTACCGTTTGAAGGCGAAGATCAACCGAAGCTTTTGGAGAACTTCATCAACAAAAGGTAAGTGAAAACTGAACCACCTATTTCTCAAGTTATATTCACCTTCCTATCTTTGAGATGATTGTTGCATAACTGATTAGACTAGCTTGCGTAGATATGAATTTCGAGTCGAGAACTATCTATTTAGTATACGAATTTCTCAAAATATAATGACTAAGCTTAATGAACATTTGTTCATACTTGATCGAATTCCGTGGAGAACAATTTATAGTTCGGAACCAAATCTTGATTCAAGTTTATCATTCGAAAATAGCCTGGAACAGTGATATGTGTCATTGATATTATTCAAGAATGTTTCGAATTAGTTTAGAGAAATATAGAACTACTATATTCGGAATACAAGACAGTGTTATCAGTCTTACAAACTGAGGAAACTGTTATATGTCTGAAGCCGTATTACATGTATTCGTACACGTAGCAGAGTAGCTATATATTGACTTTAAGATTTGTGTGATATGCATATTCGTATGTACATCATGGGAAAATCTATTTGTTTGGTTATCCGGATAGGTATGTATTTTTATATAAACCATTTTGGAACTATCGTAAGGGAACAAGGTTAAAATAATCAAAGCGGTATACGAGCCAAAACAATTCTATGTTCTAGAACAATTCTATGTTCTAGAACCAGTTAAGTATCCAAACCGGTACGTGAACTGAAAAAGTTATGTGAACTACGGAACCGATATTAAAAGTCTTAAGTTTGCAAACCGGTACATGAACTTGAAAAGTTCTGTCGACTACGAAACTTTGAGATTGATTCAAATTTTGCAAACTGGTACGTGAGATGCAAAAGTTCTGTCAACTCCAGAACTCGGTCATTGCATATAAGTTTGTAAACCGATTCGCGTACTGTGACTCTACTGATTCATGAATGATCCAAGTAATTGTACTTTGTACATTTACCAACTATGTTGATTATGATTCAAGTGTAATTAAATTATTTCTATAAAGTGATTTACATTTAATCAATTCTCTAATTAACACTAGACTCATTTGATCACATGATTGTGACTCAATATTAATGTCTTAGTGAATATGAAAATGAGTGTTAAGCTTTTAAATCCAAATCAACTATTTTCGGCTAACCATATTGGACATAGTCTTTATACAGGTTCGGGTATAGTTTACCTAACCAGAGTGTATATCTTGTATATGTGATTAAGATTCAAAGTTTTCATCTAACGGTGAATATTGATTGCTTGGTTCCAAAGTTATCTTAGCTTAAACCTAAAGCAACCTAGGCTTTGAAGTCTATATAAGGGGTACTCTTGGCAACTGAGATCTTTGAATCCAGACGCTACTTTTGATGTATCCTAGTTGTATATAGAGTCGTCCTCTCAAGAAACCCTTTTAGGGTTTAACGACTACAAATACTTAACTGGGATTCGTGAAGCCAGAGCCAGTTATCTTTTATCTTGATAACTCGAATATCCTAATCTTGATTGTTTGTTGAGCCTTGCTCTATCAATCAAGATAGATAGTGATCAACAAAGTCTCTTCGTTTCATACTTTGGATATTCCATAAGTTTTATACTTGTGAGGTGAATAATAATCTAGGATGCACTTCGGGTTGCATAAGTCCGGATTTTGAGGATAGCCAGACTTTTGTCTAAGTTGCTATCGATTTCCATCACCTGGATCTTTCGTTTGATATGATCATCCGTTTAGATCGTAAATCAGGAAATCAATTATAGGCTTAATCTGTGGGAGCCAGATTTGGTTTAAAGTCTTCAATTAAGTTAAAGAAACTCTTAGTTGGTGTCCGTCTAAGGGAATCAATTGCACGGAGTCTTGCTGGCATTCAAGAGGTGTAAGGAGCGGGACTGTACCTGAATCAGTGGGAGACTGAGTTCGGGCTCTACTACATTCCAGACCAAAGTTAATTGGTAGTAGGCCAGTGTCTGTAACGGCTTAATACAATTTGGTGTCCAATCTGGACTAGGTCCCACAGTTTTTCTGCATTTGCGGTTTCCTCGTTAACAAAATTTCTGATGTATGTGTTATTTCTTTTTCTGCATTATATATATTGTTTATCTTTATAATTGAAATATCACAGGTTATACGTTGATCAATCACAGTAGCTAGGTCCAACTTTTTTAGTTGGATAAGACTTGATTGATCCTTAGATATTGGTCATTGGCACCGTCCAAAAACTCTCTTTGTAGTTAGGTTCATGGATTCAGTTTTGTAAACGTTTCTAACAACAAGAGAGAGAGATATATAACTCTAGACACTTTCCTTGATTGAGTTTTTACTCTCAGAGTTGTGTTGAGTTTGTTCATACAGATTGCCTACGAAAAAGTTGGTGGTGTATTTTGGTACCCCAGTGTTTTCAAAGATCAGACAAAACCTCGTTATCAAAGGGCAATAGTGCCGGTACTATTATCATCATGACGATTGACTGGAAAAAACAAAACCAACATTTTAGTTTACTGAGGTTTTGATTCTAGGATGTTTAGTTTTCTCAGATGTCTTATATAGATTGATCTGCACTAGATGTCTTATATAGATTGATCTGCACTATCACGAATAACAAAAATATAAAGACCTCGCTTTGATTAAAGAGTAACAACCAAAATTTTGGCCCACTCTTTTGTACTTTGTCTCGGTTCAAAACTCCAATTGTTTTTAGTTAGAATTTCCTATCTATACGCCTACTAAGAGCATGCCAAAGCGGTTTTGTAGTCACCCAATTCGGGGTAGATATACCGCATCTGCATGACATGGGAGGCAGGTTCATATGCTTGCAAAACTAGGATCATTTTAAGTTATTAGAGAGAAGAGTGTTTGTGCTCGTACTTTGTTTTGCATGTACCCTTTCTGTAACCCAAAAGATAAATAGTGTATTCAAACCTAGTTTCATGTATATATATATATGTATACATGTAACTTGTGATGAGCTTGGTGAACTTTAATTTAGTGGTACATTCAATTACAAAAGAAAAATGCAGTATAAACCTTTAACAATCTAATGGAACTAGGGCAAGTGTAAATTTCTTGTTATTGGATTACAAAATTTTATTTTTATTGAAGATATTGTGAGCAAAGCCATGAGATATGGGAGGAAACAAAACATTATCAGCGAGTAATTTTTCAAGAAGATAACAACATCTCCAAGAATCTCGGCAGGTGTTTGGTAAACAAGTTTTGATGCACCTAATGGGTCTTACAACCTAAAAATTCACTGACAGATCTCCTGCAAAACTAAACACAGTTGTGATAGCTATTTTACTTAAAATGATAAAAAAGAAAAGAAAAAGCAAAAACAAAATATAAAGAAGAATCCTAAAATATATGAATTCAAAATAATTTGTAACTTGAATGTCAACCAAATGTTTGATGTCTGCAACTTACGTTTATAGATTTTAAATTTTATATATGAGCTTGTTTTATTTCGCCCAATGAAAAAAAATGCACGTACGAGAAAGTTTAGATAAGCTGAATAAGCTGTGACAGAGTCATGCATATTTTCTTAGTAAATGAGATATTGTTTAACCATTATTTATATTTGTAGAGAAATATTTTTCTGTTAGTTGAAAATATGGGTCATTTGGTTTTTGGTATTTTGGTTTTGACCAAAACCTGGGTTTGGTCTAACATTTTTCCAGCCTTTGCGTTTGGTCTAAAGACCAACATTGACCTGCGCTGATTATGACGTGTCTAACTATTTAACTTGGTTTATTTTTTGTGTACCCCTTAAATAATTATGTAATCACTGCCAAGGGCCCCAATAAATGAGTTCTTCCACCTTTTCTTCTCTTCTCCTTCTCTATGTCCGCTGCAGCTGCCATGAATGTTCTGGTAAGAAAAACTCTGTAAACCCCTGCTAACATATTGCCTAGAGGGTTCAGCTGTTCTGCGACTACAGAAGATACAATTCATCACCATGACAATTGTTTCCACCTACTTTGCAGTAAACATCTCTTTCAATCAACCAATTTGTGACTCCAAAAATCACCCATTTAAACTGCGATCGAAAACCAAAAACCCCCAAAATTCATTGCTGATGCCAAGTTTGTTCAACTGGTTTCACGGAAACAAACATACCAAAATCGTAATTTATCTCAACTTTGAACCCAATAACAACATCTTCACTACGTGATCAATCACAGCTATATCAATATCCAAACGGGTCATTTAAACTTTGACTCCAACTGTGATACTCGTATAATTTGCACCCACAACACTTTAAAATTACATAAAACTCAAGCCTTTATTTCTGAAATTCAAAATCCAATTGTGATACTCGTATAATTTGCACCCTCTCCCTCCGTCACAGGTCATTTGGTATGGGCGAGTTTCTTGCCGGGTTATTCATATCATCACCTAATGCAGGGGTTACAAATCTACAATGATTAACCATGTCAAACTTGGCTTGCAGAAGAGTATAAAGAACAAAATTATAGCTATCAACCTTGTCGGACTAGAACGAAGATTTGATACTTTTTTGAAATATGCTTCATTCGTCCCTAAATACATGACCTATTTAGTTTTAAATTTGTCCTTAAATAAATGACCCATATCATTAGACAATGAGATATTTATAAAATTATCCTTTTAATTGATTATTGTTAGCATAAGAAATATGTATAATTTGATAGCCATGTTATATTTATTACGTAGGTGTTTTAAAATGTTTTTCAATGGTATAAAGTTTGAGAATGTCCATTATATAATTTGAGAGATAAATTGTTTCGAAATTTTACTAGTTATTGTAAAAAATACTTAAGAATTCTCCAATCTCCCCTTTACTTTAAGAATTGTGCAAGCTTGAGATAGATCATCTATTTAGGGACAAAGGGAGTATGTTTTTCTAACCGGTCGGACGCTTAATATCATAAACATCCGCCTCATGCCTTCGCAGCTCATTCAGAGTCTTAGAGTCAAATTTCTTCGTTTGACATTTTGACTGACTTTGACCACTTAGTCACTTGCAGTATTAATGGGATATTCAGTCCCCAATCCATTCCCCGACTCCCCCAAAATCATTTTATCTTCTCATCAGGATCAGGGTTTTAGCTCTTTCTTCATTTCTGCTTTCTCTTCCCAAAAAAAAATGGAATCCCTAACAAAATTCAATCAACATCCACTGAATCTCTCATCCAACAATCACAATCATCTCCTTCAGTTCTCAAAACCCATTTCTTCAATTTCACTCAAAACCCCTTCAAAATCAAACAAAACCCTCATAGCTTCATTTTCTTCCAACAAAAATCCCCAATTTGATAAAACCCCAAAAAACCCATTCTCATCAATCATCAAAACCACATGTATCACCATCTTCACCACTTCACTATTCTTGAATCAATTCACTAAACCCTCAATTGCAGCTCCAATTCCTCCAGAGACCTTCGAATCCATCGAAGAAACCGAGGAAGAAGAAACAAAGATTGCTCAGGGAGAAGAAGAAGAAAAGCCTATTGATGAGAAACAAAGGGTCATTGATTCACTTCCTAATGATGTTGAAAGCTTGAAATTACTAATGGAAAACAAGATTAAGGATAAGAAAGTGGTCGAAGCCGTGGCGATACTCGATAAGTTGATAGAAATTGATCCATCTGACCCTCAATGGCCTTTGCTGAAATCTCATTTGCAGAGTTCAATAGGTGAAGCAGAAGCCGCCACATTAGGGTTTGAAGAAATTTTATCCAAAGATCCACTCTCTGTCGAAGCATATCATGGGTTAGTAATGGCGGCATCGCAATCGAAAACCGGAGAGTTACAGAATGTGTTGAAGAGAATTGAGAATGCAATGGAGAAATGTAAGAAGGAGAAGAATAAGAAAGAAGATGTAAGAGATTTTAGATTGTTGATTGCACAAGTTAGAGTGATTGAAGGGAATTATGATGAAGCGTTGAATGTGTATCAAGAGCTTGTTAAAGAGGAGCCTAGAGATTTTAGACCTTATTTATGTCAAGGTATTATTTATACTTTGTTGAGGAAAACGGAGGAAGCTGCAAAATCATTTGAGAAGTATCAGAAATTGGTTCCGAAAGATCATCCTTATCATCGGTATTTCGAGGATAACATGATGGCTACTAAGGTTTTTTCGCAAATGGCTGATAGTCAGACTAGTTGAATGAGAGATATGGAGCGTCATTCGGGGAGTTGAGGTTGGTAAGAGCTTTTTAGAAATTTTATGTTTCTGTTTTTCTAATTAAAGTTTTGCAGCCTTAGTAAGTCATGAATTATGAATACATATGAGGCATTAGGAAAACTTATTATCGGAAATTTTGATGGTTGAATGTTGCCAATCTGAATCGTGTTCACATTAGATTGTTTGATGTTGTTATCTTGCTTTTATTTTGTTGAAAATGAAAAGGAATATTTTGCCTAATGGGATTTAAATAAACTTAGCTTTATTCTTAATGCTTCCTTTATGTATTATATTAAGCTTAACCTATAATGGTGGTGGTAGTTTTGAGTGCGTAATGATTCACATATAGTGACACCACTGAAAACTGAAAAATATATAATCATGTGAGGGTACGCTACTTTGTCTTACCTTCCAGAAAAAACAAAATCTATGTTACTTGTTTAAAGGTTTCTTGACAGATTCAGTTTTATTTAGTTCTTAATTTCGAGTTCATTTAGTTCCTATGAGTAGTTCCTTCGTAAGGAAAGATATATATATATATACATATTCAGAGAGATAGACAAACAGACAAAGAGATCTAAGTCCCAGGCATAGTGTGGTGTGCGTTAATTGTAATAATGGTGCTTAACCTATTCTTTTATGCAATCCTCTTCATTTTTTCTCTATTGGTTCTGCTTGGGTCCGTCTTTTTTTTCAAAAATAGAGTAGGATATAGACTCCCACCAAGTCCAATGTGCTTATCAATCATTGGACATATGCACTTCATTGATAGCGTCCCTTACCGATTTTTTCACAAGCTCGCAATCCGATATGGTCCTTTGATCCATCTTCGTCTAGGCTCTGTTCCATGCATCGTAGTTTCCTCTCCTGAATTTGCAAAAGAGTGTCTTATGATCAATGAACTAACCTTTGGTTCACGTCCTGTAACCATCTCCATCGATTACCTCACGTACAACTCTGCTGGCTTTGCTTTCGCTCATTTTGGAACTGTCTGGAGTTTTATGAAAAAAGTTTTAATGTCTGAGCTCCTCGGTGGCCAGGCTCTTAAGAAACATTGCCACATTCGAAATAATGAGATTCAGAACTTAGTTCAGCTTTTATTGAAGAAATCTGTCAATGGGGAAAGAGTAAATGTTTCAGAAGAACTCATGAAGCTTTCGAATAACATAATTACTCAAATGATGCTTAGTATGAAGTATTCTGCAAGTAAAGAGAAGGGAGAGGAAGTTCGTTCCTTGGTTAGGGAGGTTACAAAGATTTTTAATCAGTTCAATGTCTCAGATTTTTTTGGGTTTCTCCGAAACCTAGATTTACAGGGTTTTCTTAGAAAATCCACTGATATAAAAGGTAGATATGACATTTTGCTTGAAAGAATCATCAAGGAGCGTGAAGAAGTAAGAAACAAGAAGAAAGGGAAGCCGACTAGTGATGTTGGTAATAACAAGGTGAAAGATTTTTTGGATATCTTACTTGATGTATCGGAAGATATGAACTCAGAGGTCAAACTTAACAGAGATAATGTTAAGGCTTTCCTCTTGGTAAGTCCCTTGCCTTTTACCTTCTCGGATATGCTGCTGATACTTGTTTTTTTTAGTACTAACCTCTGTAGTCATTTGAGTACATAAAGGGGCGGATCGCTATCGGACTTGCCCATGGTTAAGTTAGGCTGTTAGCTTTTCTAGTAAGAGGGGTTCATTTGTTCAGAGTTTAATTACATATTCTCCCTTAATTTTGTGGTTAATTAGGATATCATGACGGCTGGGACAGACACATCAGCTGCTGGTTCTACTGAATGGGCACTAGGGGAGCTCATTAATAATCCAAATATGCTTCAGAAAGCTAGGGAAGAGATAGATTCAGTTGTGTGTAGAAATGTTAGATTGGTGGATGAATCTGATCTACCAAATCTTCCTTACCTTCAAGCGATTTTTAAAGAAGCGCTTCGTCTTCACCCTCCTGCACCCATGCTTGCTAGAGAATCCACCCAAGATTGCATGATAGGAGGCTATAATATCCCAGCTAAAACTAGGTTGTTTGTAAATGTGTGGTCTATCAATAGGAACCCTAAGTACTGGAACGATCCCTTAGAATTTCGACCAGAGAGGTTTATGATACCCGAAAGTGTTGATGGCAAATCTGATCAGTATCAAGCAAGTAGAGTGAATAAGGATGTTAGGGGGCAACATTTTGAATTCAAGGCATTTGGTACTGGGAGGAGAGGGTGTCCTGGGATTTGGTTATCTCTACTCGAAGGACCAGCAGTACTGGCTGCTATTATCCAATGCTTGGATTGGGAGGTAATTAGCAGTAACGGCAGCAAAGTAATTGATATGACTGACCGACCTGGATTGACTGTACCAATGGCCAATCCTATCTTACTTGACCTGCGCACCCGTTTCGATCCGTTCAACCTTGATATGTAGTTGACCTGAACCTGTCAGTGGAAGAAATAAATTTGGGGATTGAATGTGCTTTCGAATCTGTCAAGGTTGTGGCTGCAGATTTGAAAATGAGATGTCTTCTATTCAGCTCGCTAGGTTGTGGTTTATAAATTGCTTCCTATGAATATGTTTTACGGCATGCATCCCATTAAATTTTTATTATGCTTGGTGATTTTTGTTGTTTCTGTTAATTGCAAGGTTTTAGGATACTCAATGTATCTACTGTTCATCTAAATTTATGTTTTCTGTCTTCTTACATTTCCAGTCTTGCTTGACCTTGCTATGCTTGAATGAATGCAATACGTTACATGATCTGATGTTATTTGAAAGAGTTTAACAATAAAAACTGAGAGCACGCATCTAAATAAAGTAAACCATATACTGTGAACCGAGTAACTGCAAAAATTTGAAGAACAAGCAAGAAAGCATGAAAGTAATTCATTGGTCATGGTCATATTTGTTTCTGATATAATGATTAACAATTCTTCTTTCTTTTAGCACCTCTTGATTTGATCGATTTGTCCAGGAATATTTCAGGCCCACTAGCCTCCCGTACTTGGCCAGTATCTTCAGAATAACATAACTTTCCCGTATCTTTCAAAGAAGTAACATATTTTTCTTCCAAATCTTTCAAGAAACAATGCTCAAAGTGTGGGGAATCACTTCAATGTAACGGCACTCACATTCCATATCCTTGGTCATTTTTTTTATTAATATAATTTTTAGTAAAATTATTTTAACTTAAATTGATAAAAGGGTCTACAAAAAGTTGTTAGCGAGCCTAGCCACAAGCTGGGCTCCTACACCTTTCTGAATTACAATAACTAATTTATGAAAGAAATTTTTTTTTTTCCTAGCATTAACATCATATCTAAATAAATAATTATCCATCCGCTTCAAAAACTCAATGGTATCATCTCCGAGTTCACCTAAAGTCGAAAAAGCCAAAGTACCAAATCCATATCCATGTGACCGACAGATATCAAAGTACTTCGTACATTTGCGAGCAACCGCATTTGCAATAGCAAGCCCAGGACAAAAAGTGCGAACACCACCACCAGAAAAGGGGGATACACCCGTAACGTCAAAACACATATCTCGGCCATTTTCCCAATTATGTACAAGGATATCCGCAGGTTTCAACCCGCCCAAGAAACCTAAAGCCACCTCCTTTCTCGCAGTGATGCCTGACCGACAACACATATCAGCAATAATGTCACTCCCCATGTCATGTCGAAACTTGAAACCAACCTCATGTGCACAGTGAAGAGCGTGGTCGCCAAAAATATCCATTTTCCTGTTGCAAAAAGGACATAAACTGCCATCCTTGAATAAGGGTATACCTAATCGATAACATAAAACAGCACTAAACTGTTGAGGTCCAATCCTCTGGTTAAGACCTTCAATAGGGATCGCTAAGAGATAATCCTGAGCATGCAGTGTTTTGTTACAATGCCATAATGCTTTATCTCTTGTCTGACATGGGAAAAACATTGGGTAAATCCTTCATAACCACATCGAAGTATCTAACTGCCAAAGTAAACATAGTGTTGGGGGCAGTAACTCCCATGTGAATTGATGAAGCATCCACGCGGCAAACATTAGCAAACAAGTCCCGAGCCTGCTGCATACTAGGCCCATTAGCTGAGAATTGGGACTTACTAAGAATTAGAATGATGTTTTGGGGACTACTCAAAAAAGGTGGGGGACTACTCTTCTATTTTGGGGTGGCTATTTTAAGTAAATTTGAGTTTTTTCTAATACCAAACTTGTCCTTGGTGATTAAATTAGTTAGTGTAATGATTAATTAGTGTTAGTGTAATGATTGATTAGTGAGGTTAGATTAATTAACTGAGTGTTTTTACAAGAATAATTTTTGAGAAGAAGGGTTTTTTTTTTTTTTTTTTAAGATGGTTGATTTCGAAATGAGGGTTTTGGGTACTTAGGTATACTTCAAATTTAGTTAATGTTGCTTGAATTGACAAAAACTTTCGAAAAAATGAGAAATTTATAAACTGATTTCGACCATGGAAATGAAGTTCGGCTACGACATCTGAAGAACAGGTAGCCGAACTCATCTGCAAGTGTAGTTCGGCTAATGGTTCTGAAGACACAGGTAGCCGAACTCAGCTTTAATGGAGTTTTTGCTTTCAGAGAAAAGTTCGGCTAGGAAAAAGAAAGTTGCGACGTAACCGAACTAAAAGTTCCGCTGGGAATTTTTTTCTCGACGTAACCGAACTCAATATATAGGTTTTCAGAAAAAAGTTCGGTCAGTAGAAAAAAATTGCGACAAAACCGAACTAAAAATTCGTCTAGGAAAAAAACGAAATTTTTTTGCGAAGTAACCGAACTAAAAGTTCGACTGGGAATTTTTTTTTGCGAGGTAACCGAACTTTTTTCTGAAAGAAAAAAGTTCGGTTAAAGCTGAGTTCGGCTAGTTTGACAAACTGTTTCACATAATTCCTAGCCGAACTTCTCTCTTCAACTTTCATTTTCAACTCATTTTGATGATTACTTCTCATTTCTTCAACCAAAAACGAATGACAAGTAATGGGTTTGTGAGAATATCTTTGTTAATGATTTAAATTAAGCTATATACATGGAGGTGGTGGTGGTGGTTGGTGGTGGTGGTAGTTGGAGGTGGTAGGTGATGGGCGGTGGTGGTGGTTATATATATATATAGGTGATTAGTAGGTTGGTTTTAAATTAAATTAGGTTAAGGGTAGGTTAGCCATTTCCACACTTTAGGACACCCCTTATAAGTATATGGTGGACATTCATATAACAAAGTAGTCCCCACCTTTTTTGGGTAGTCCCCAAAACATCATTCAAGAATTAACTCCTGCAAACCCCTAGTCTGTAAGCATGAAGCTAGGTAACAATAATTCATAGCGTCGGCCATACTGTATATACCCAAACCATCGTACCTGATAGGCAATGTAACTAGGCGTTGTTGAAGTGCACCGAAACCCGGACCACCGCCTGTCTCCAGCAATCTCATGTACAGTAGAAGGTGTGAATCAAAAACTGCTCGGGCCTCTTGAACTGCCGATAACCTTGTGGTTCTCATTGTGAAATATAAACGCGAAACGCCAACACAATTACGTAACAAGAGTAACTCACTTTGAGGGTCTTTAAGTTTATGAATAGCTTCCATGAGTTTGGTGGTTTTATTGACTCTACACAAAACCATTTCGCTGCAAAAATCTTGATCAAGGCTAACGGCCCCCCCTAACAACTTGACACCGTTCTTTGGTCTGGAAATCTGAACCGGGAAGACACCCTCTATAAAGCTACGAGCATCAATGGATTGCCAGTAAATTTCAGTCTTAGAAATGTTCAGATGGAGACAAGAGCAGGACCATCCTCTTGAATTATACGCAGAGCCTTAGAGATCATCAAAGTGTCACCAATTAGAGTGCCGTCGTCCAGATACCAAGCTCGAAGATCTAAGACACATTTCTCAGCAATTTTCTTCACCAGGGGATGTAGAGTGAGTGAGCACAGGAGAGGCCCAATGGGTCTCCTTGTTGTAGCAACAGGGAGTGGTGCGAAAAACTGTGGGCCAGATGAAACTTTATCGGTCCTTGGGATTGCAAATATTTTGAACAAATATGGTTTTTCCATTGGTATACTATTTCCCCTCCTTTAAAGAACGATGTTTTGGGGACTACCCCAAAACAGTGGGGGACTACTCTTCCAATTTGGGGGTGGATATTTGAAGTAATTTTGGGTTATCTCTTATCTAATTTTTTTTTAAATACCAAATTTACCCTTGGTAATTAAATTGGTTAGTTTATTGATTAGTTAGTGTTAGTGTAATGATTAATTACTGATTAGTTAGTGATTAGTGAGTTATTAATAGGATAGTTTTGTTAGAATCAGAATTATTGAGAGAGAAGAAGAAGAAGAAGAAAAAAAGATGAAGAAAAAGAGGGAAGAACCCAAATGATGAATTTTATCAGCCACAACCAGAAGATGAAGTTATGGGTACTCATGTATGGCTCAAATTTAGTTAATGTAGCTTGAATTGTGCAAAAAATTGGCCAAATCGAAAATTTCAGGAAGAAATATCGGCTAGGTCAAAGTAGTTCGGTTAGCAATTCTGCAAAACAGGTAGCCGAACTCTCCTGTATGTGCAGTTCGGTTACTCATTTCAGCATACGCAGGTAACCGAACTCTGTTTTAATGGAGGTTTTTGAGAGTTCGGTTATCTTTTTCCAGAAAACGTTGCCGAACTAATTTTATAGAGTATACAGTTAATAGTTCGGTTTAGTCGAGTTTAGTCCCTTTGTTACCGAACTTTTTGTTCGGCAAGATCGCAAATCACGATCATTGAATAGCTAACCGAACTTTGTAGTTCGGTTTAGTCGAGTGTAATAATTATGTTGCCGAACTATACCATAGAAAATTCCAAAGAACAAGTTCGGCAAGATCGCAATATCTGGTATAAGTTGCGAAGTCACCGAACTACAAGTTTGGTGTTGACAGATCAAAGTTCGGTTACCCCATAGAAATTGCGAAGTAACCGAACTATATTTTATCAAAGTTCGGTTACCTATATAAATTTATCGACTAAACCGAACTCAAATTTCGCATATAAAGAAAGAGTTCGGTTACGATTTTTTTTTGCTAGCTTACCGAACTACATAGTTCGGTTACCTAAAAATTCCTACTTGGCCGAACTGTTCTTCATATTGAAAGTTCGGTTACCAAAATCTAGGGTTTTCAAAATTTCTCCTAGCCGAAATCTATACTGTAACTACCATTTTCTATGGTTTTTGATGATTTCTAATCGATTTCTTCAACAAAAAACGATTAAAAGGAATGGGTATGAAGGAAATTACCTGCGGATTTTCATTTTACTTGAATCGGACTTCTTGGTTGATGTTGGAGAAGAAGGAGAAGAAGAAGAATAAAAGAAAAGAAAAGGTTTTGAAACTGATTTTTGGTTTTAATTTAGGGGGTTAGATTAGTGGGTAGTGGTTAAATTAGTGGGTTATTAGGATTAGTTATAACCTTAATTAGGATAAGGGCAGATTAGTCTTCCCTAATCTTTTAGGACATCCCTTAAAATTTAGGGTGGACATTTGAATAACTAGGTAGTCCCCACTGTTTTGGGATAGTCCCCGAAACATCTTTCCCTTTAAATCCGCTCCCCTCCTTTAAATCCATCCGGGAAGGAATTGGTCCCGAGGGAATTGAGACCCACATGTCACACAACTGCCACCCATCCACTGAGCCATTAGTTTTTTTGGCGATCATTTACACACATGTTTTATATACATTTGAACCACATATTTTTGTTATAACCAAAATTATCTCAACTTGAAACTCAAAATCAAACAACGCCACCCCAAATAAAAAACCCAAAACAATCACCAAATCAAAAATCCAAAGCGGCGGGGTTGAGGTTGATTTTACGTACGGTACAGTAATATGCTATTTGCAACTCCTAGAGCTTTAAAACATAAAAAGCCACGAAGTAATAAGAGCCCTTTTTCCGGTTCGCCCAGCTACACCAAATTAAAATCCTAAGAGATGGGGTGTGGCGAAGCCGAGCCACACCAAATAAGAAATCCTAAGCGACGAGGCGAGGTGAACCCGAGCCACACTAAATCAAAAGTCCTAAGCATGCATCGGGACGGGGTAAGACGAAGCCGAGCCACACCAAAAAAATAATCCTAAGCGACGGGGTAAGGCAAAGCCGAGCCACACCAAATCAAAAATGCACGACGGGGCGAGGTGAAGCTTAGTCAAGCATGCATTGGGACGTGGCGATGCGAAGCCAAGCCAAGTATGCATTGGGGTGTGGCGAGGCGAAGCCAAACCACACCAAATCAAAAATCCTAAGCATGCATTGGGACGGGGCGAGGCGAAGCCGAGCCACACCAAATCAAAAATGTACCACGAGGCGAGGCGAAGCCGCGTAACACCAAACCAAAAATATGATAGATGGTTTTCGGGTCCGCGTAAAGACAATATTGAGTACAAATTTCGAGGTATATATGATAGTCAAATATTTTCCTAATTTGTAGAATTTATAAGAAGTTGTCGGACTAATCTCATACCTGTTTTACCCAATTTCTTAAAGGTTCGCCGTGAAATCCTGTCGACAAAGCAGAAGGAAAACTTATATCCTCATAGGTTAAGCCGAAAAGGATATGCATGTCTTATGGAGCAATTGGTATGTAAGATGGGGTTTCTCATATTTCCAGACATCATTGTTCATAATCTAATGTGTCTTTGTTGCTAGCAGAAAAAAATGGAGAGCTTTCTTCTGATGGCCTGGACAGGAGTATCTTATGGAAGAAATCTAGGGAAGATAAAAACGAGATCATTCCACATGATGCTACCAAGGAAACAGCCGAGACAATTGTAAGATAAAACAAATGAAGTAAAAATCTTTATTTTGATTCATTTACTGTCTCGTTAGTTACAAAGAACCCTAACTCTCGCTGGTATTTTTTCTATATGGAATTTTTCTCTCTTAAATTGTAGGACAAGTTGACCAAACAGGTGAAATAAGGTCCCCTAGTCACAAGTGGAAGCAATGATATCCTAACACTTGCTTTAGGGATTGCTGAACATTCTGGAAATGTCAGAGGCATGGGAAAGTTTGTTTCACAGGGATCTTACTTTCATAATGCGCGACCAAAGATGCAGGAGGAAAGAGAGGCCAGATTGAGAGTGGAAACTGAACTTTGTCAAACGAAGCAAAGACTAGCTCGTGTAGAAGAACAATTGGCTCTTGTGCTCCAAACAAAGGTAACATAAGCTTCAATACCTTTACTCTTCATTTTTTACTCCTTCTGTTTGAGGTAGTGCACCAATAGATTAGCAATTGCAAACTAGTGTTTGCCGAAAGACCTATGGATAAGGAGCAAGAAATTTGGAGTGTGGGTTCAACAGTATTTCATAAATATGCAGAGGTGGTTCGCTTGATCTTTCTTGCAAAGGCTTACGTTTGCGTCTTAACTTACATCTTCTTGTATGCATTGAATTTGTCTCAAGTTAATAATCTGTCTGTTTAAGTAGTTGGGCAACTTCTGATCTGCTGATTCTAGATTTTAGATCAGCCAGTAAACAACTACGTACAACAATTACCCTCCTATGTAGTAGATCACATCACAGTAAATATATGCAACAACTATATAAACACACAACCTAACTTAGTAATTAAATGCATTCATGGTAATATTGTTGATGACTTAATGTGGTTTGATATGTTTGAACACATAGATCTTGCTCCTATCTTTAAGTCAAACTCGGAATGATATACATATTATGCAGGGTGGATCTGCACCAAGTTGCCACAGTGAAAATACATAATCAATCTAAGAAACGGAGAGGATTTCGCACCTAGAAGCTCAACTTGCCATCTATGAGATTTTAGTAAAGTTGCATTTGGAAGACTAGGTTGAATTATGCTTAGATGATGAAGTAACTAAGTTCTTTATTTAACTTTTCTTATTATGTTATTGGCGATATGTTAACAGAGAGCTGAAGCCTCGATATACACACATCAAAACCATTAAGCTGCGAGCAAACCTTCAGTAAGTATAAACTCCTTAGATAATATAGATGTAGGATAATTATGCAGCTAGATGTACAGAGACAGAGAAGAATATGACAAATGAAACAAAATTTTAGATTTATAAACTCAATATTTAGGAGATGTTGGCTTTAGAGTTGGTTATGCATCTCTTAGAATGTTCATTGTTCCTGATTTTTTATTGTAGTCGTCAGCTGGTTCTTCACCAAAAATAGTCAAGGTGAAAAGACGAGGGTACCCAAATATACCTCAATCTAAAACTTTTCCACCTATAAGTCCTTTTCCGAAAGTGATTGTCTATGGACTGAGTCGAGACAATACAACTAATCGGTTCACACTTCGTGTGATCGTCTATGGATACGAGATCGAGACAATACAACAACGAAGTATGTTTACTTGATAATAGGTTCGGACTTAACCAAACTCTAGGGATTGTCTATCAAGTAAAATAGGAATTAACTTTTACGTATTTTACTACTAATTATAATAAAACAATTATAATTGCGGAAATAGAAAAGTAAAAGACACAGCAAGATTTTGTTAACGAGGAAACCGCAAATGCAGAAAAACCACGGGACCTAGTCAAGAATTGAAGACTCTCAGAATTAAGCCGCTATACAAAATCAAACCAAATTCGTATAGTAGAGACCAAGCAACTAAACCTATAGTTCACCTAGTTTCCTCAGTATCCCTGCGCCTCAAACTTGCAGTAAGTCACGCACTTGGAACAATTCCTTTGGTTCGTATTCCAAACAGTAAAGGAACAACAAATTTGTTCGGTAACAACTCTTTTCAAACAACGTGATATGAGTTTGACAAAGACTCTTCCGTTTAACCAATAAACTCCTTTGTCGGGTCCTTAGATCAGTCTCTCAACAACTACCGAATTAATTGTTAGACCATGCAATCAATACTATTAATCACAAAGAAGTGTATTGATGTCGATCTACTCAACTAATCAATCCAATCTATCACAAAGATAAACCGATTATAGTTGGATCCCTTTCCAGCCGAAAAAAATATTGTGCACACCAAAGATTATGGACCCAAAAAGTCTTCTTGTCTTCAAATCTTCTTTAATCTTCAATCAACACCTGCACACAATCAACTTGAATCTCTTGTGAAAGATCCTCGTCGAAACTTCGATCTAGTTTTAGTGAATCTTATATCAGAAGAGAAGATTCTCAAGTTTAAACAAACTAGGTGCAATCAAAGTTCAACCATCGTTAGTCAATCAAATCAATCGAAAACTAAAATAAACTGCAATTATCTTGTTTCCCACCAATGGTACTAATAGAGCTTCTCAATCCCAAATAAGTCTTTAAACTGAGCGGCCGTAAGAGATTTCGCCTAATTAGGTTACTTTCCTCTCCGAATAGGCGGCTCCACCAGTAACAACATAACTGAGGTAGTTTTGCTGGCTCTGAGGATTAGTTTGCTAGGAATGCAAACTTAAGTATTTATAGACAAGGAAGTTTGGACACCAAGGAATTTCCAAAACTGAATATTCTCAAAGATATGCAATAAACACAAAATAGGTTTTCATAACTCCTGGAAATGCACTGTCCAAATATTGACCGAAATCCCAATAGAAAAATCTATAATCAGTAAATGCACATTACTAATTATTAGTTCTCTAAAGATATGCATTTAATTGGTTGAAATTAAATAGCATATAAAAGCTAAGAAACCTTAATTAAAAGATTCTCAATTTATTTCGATCCAGGGATTCTCCTTTAGCTATTAAGGAATGTCTTTGAACAATTAATGATAAGAGTTACTGCACATGTTCAAAGTATGTCGACATCTTTACTTTGCAAGTCCTTTTTCATACTTACAATCTTGGAAACGATTTGCCACACTTCCAAACAAGTTTAGAATTGGTTCGTATGAATTCCAAGAACCATGTGATTGATTATCCTATCAAATCACCAATCATGGGTTTAACGGTTCTACCAAAACAAGTCCAGTTCTACCTCCATGTGAGTACTGTGCATAGTCACACTAGTTACCAAAATTCGGTTGACTAGGTACTAGGATCGGTTCCCCTCAACTTATGGTAACTACCTGTATTCGGTTGCACATGTCCATAGGATCGGTTCCCCCATCTACTAAAAATGTGTTGCACCTCTTACAAGGATCGATTCCCATCTTGCAAATTTTTTGCACCTCTTACTAGGATCGGTTCCCCAATGGCTAGATAAAAGTTTCTATTTACAAGGCATCAATCATACCATCTTGAGTGATTACTTAAGATCGGTTACACTAATAAAAGTCATACCAATACATAAGTCAGTCCTTGTGAATATTTTTACAAAGATACATAAACAAGTTTATGAGAGGTTATACTAAACACACATATTGGTAATTCAAAATAGATTTGCAATGAATAACAATACTAATAAGCCTAGCGATTTCCCTTTCGATTCACAAAACGAGTTTATGAACTTACTTCCTTTAAATGAATGTAAAATATTGTATCTTAGGATGAAATCTTCACTCATACCCATACATAACCACAATAGCATTCATATGATCATGTCGATGTCTTATATACAAAGTTTAATGGTTAAGCAATAAACCTCGTATTGTATTCCTTAATACTATGTCTAACTAGAGTATCATACACAGCTTCGCAGTTATGTTTTCAATATGCACGACTTGAAAGATACGTTAGGGAATGAAACAGTTCAAGTCAAATATTACTAACCTCAAGAGGAAGGATTGTTTTTGTCGTTGTAGCTCCATACTTCTTCACATTCTTCAAGTCTTCATGTAATACTTGTAAGTCTCATATCCTAATACTTTCAAGCTAACCTATACGAAGTTGACTCTAGTATATAATCAAGCGACTCTTTAAATGAGTTTTGATTCACTAAAATATGACAACCAAACTTGACATACCAACGCTTGGTGGGTTCAACCGAGCTATGCTCTAACAATCTCCCCTTTGTCAATTTTAGTAACAAAACTCTTACATCATATGGATAAACAAATTAAAAAAAATTCATTATACACATACGCTTGATTCCAAGTTCAACGGCACACAACCTGCATAAAATTCAATCCTTAAATGGCGCTGCTGACATTATAATAACAAAGCTAATACTCCCCCTAAAGGTAAGATAGGTAGATTTTCAATCCGCACGTCTTTGTTATTTTCATGTAGTTCCTCATAACTAAGTATCATATGATATGTGACTCCCCCTTAGTCTATGCTTTCACTCTTTTCGTTAGAATAAAAGTTTTAGCACAAATGTCCTTTCCCTTTGTGATACAAACTCACATCAAGTCAATATCACTTGTTTACTCCATTTATTTCTCCCCCTTTTTGTCACAAAATGACAAAGAAACGAAAAAATAAAGGACAAACCGAAAGGATCTTACAAATCTCACAAAGAGAATTTGCAAACCTATAAGAGTTGAGCACGAGGGTTTTGCATACAATTTTAGATAACCAATATCAAAACTGAAACTACAAGTAATTTGGTTTTAACATGTTATCTAGGAAACAATTGCCCGAAGCAATTTTCCTTAATAGTTTAGCAACTCAAAAATCGACTAATCACCTTAGTTCTTTTGCTAAACCGATTGCACAAGTACAATCGCTTGTTCGATAAGACCAAAATAAAGATCAAAATTAACTTTATTTTTTTCATCAGACTCTAATTATTCTCAATAATAACTTAGACCTTTCACTTTTAAACAAGACAAATGCTAGGTTAGTTAACTAGTAATTCTTGTTAAGGCATTCAGTTAAACTTGAATAACCGAAACCTCCACATTTGATAAGTCTAACTAAGATCCGAAAAACTTAGTTTCTCTTATCCGGAAATCACTTGGACTAAACAAATGATACCGAAACACTTTTGTTATGCCATAAATAATCCATACAAACCAAATAAATCAACTTGCATAATCATTTATCTTAACCGGAAGCAATTGAAACAAACATAGACGTTATAGCACCGAAATTGCACCGAATTTTTTTAAGCCTAAACAATTGATACAAAACAATAACGAAAGATAACAATAGTTTTTCTTAACCGGAAACAATTGAATCACAATCAAACATCCATACACAAATAATGGAATAAACATCAATTGTACCGAAATTTTGTTAAGCAAAAGCAATAAAAATATGAAATAAAATCATGCTTTTCTTAAACAGCAAAACAATTAACTAACAAGATTGTTACCTCAAATTCCACATCCTCTTCCCCCCTTAAGATATGTCATTAAGTGCAAGTTCACTTAGAACTCTCCCCCATTGAAGTTGTCATCCTCCCGCCAAAACAAAAGAATAACAACAAAGAGCAACCTTTACCAGAGAAAGGTTGAAAACCGGTTTTAACTATTGCGATGCAAAAGTTGAAACCTCGAAACACTTATGCTTTTATGCTAAACCAAAAGATTCAACAAATTGTGACCTTTTCACATATTGTTTCTACAGGAACCCCTCATGATCCTTTGATAAATCCTACCAACATGGGCTAGAACTTAATCCCGCTAAATCAAAAAGTCACCCAAACCATAAGGGTTCACATATTATGAGATCGAATATTAAGGTGATAAAACCGAAATCAAACATCCCATAAACACAAATGCAATACACCATAAATTTTCAACAAAGAATCAAGTATTGCAATTACCTCCATCTTGTAGGGAATTGAATTGCGAAACCAACGCAAAAAGAATGAGGTCATTTCGAGTTCGGACGAAGAAGTTCTGGGCAAAACAGTTTTACACTCCTTCGTATGGGGACCTCTCTCTAGGATCGGTTCCCAACATTGCACCTATCACTAGGATCGGTTCCCAAGAGTTACTTGTGACGGATCACAACACTAAACTGTTTTTGACATAACTTTTGCATACGATGTCCGAATTCGGTGATTTTTGGCTCGTTTTAACCATAAAAAAAAAAGAGCTACACATATATGATCAGTAGATATCAACATCATAAACTTAAAATTACCGTTTCTATCAAAACCTCAAATATAGATAGAGAAAGTATGAGTATAGAAGAAAAGAAATCTCCTTAGAGATGTTAATTAGTCATATAATAACTGAGAGATCACGCGCTCAGTTTCATGTACTTCCTCACCTTTAAAATATTGAGCACCAAGGTGAGCATGCACATTCTGACACAACTAGGTTGTGTTGAGTTGAGCCTTGTCTTGTTCGTCATGAGTGACTAAGACAGAATCATCATTCTTGACCTCTTGCTTGGTTTGTTTTCTCTTGTTCCATCTCTTGTTCCATCTCTTGTTTTTCTTATTTGACTTGTGATGAAGAGTGTCATTATCACAACCTTTACTAGTACAAGAGATTTCAGACATGATGTCTTTCTTTAGTCTTTCAAGAAGACTCTTGTAATTATTGTCACCAATAATTAACAGCTGAGAGTCATTCTTGTGACTAACTTTTGGTCCCTTCTTGGATATGAAGGACTTAGGGACCCATTTAGAGTTAGGTTTTGCAGGAGCAGCTTTCTCCTTCATACCATTAGGATCATTGTCCTTTTGAATATTTTGCGAAACACCCTTTCTCCAATTTGGAACATCAGATCTTGTTTTTGCATTTAAAAAGTCATCTCTCTTTCTATAATTGGGACTTTTATGAAATGACCTTGTCGAGTGATATGTAAAATTTGAACTATCATTATAATAATTCTTTTGCCTAAACTTAGGACAATACCGATATGAGTTCTTATGAGGAGAAAACTTAGCCAATTCGTTTGATACAATAGAAAGTGCATCTTGCATCTTACGAACTTTGCATCCCCATTGCAAGTGTCCTTTATTACCACAATAATAACAATGCTTAGTATAAATATACGAAGTATGAGTTTTAATGTTACCTTTTTGTGGATCCTCGTGCGTTGGAGCTCGACGAGTTTTCTTCTTCTTCTTTTTATCTTTGTTCAACGTTGTTGCTTTCTTGACATTAACAGAAGTGCTCTCTTTGATTGTTGTACTTGACGAGAATGGTTGAACATGATTCTTAGGCTTGACTAGTTTTACTTCTTTATAAGAAATAGTATCATTTTTGACATCAGTGGAAGCCTCTGGTTGAGAAGAATTAGTAGCTTTAACAAATTTTACCTGTTTGTTAATATTTGAAGCATCTATTCCCTTATAGCCCAATCCTCGTGTATCACGATAATTTCTACTTGCTTCTAACATTGAGGTTAAATTGTTTGAGCTAACATTGAACTTTTTAAGGTCCAAAATTTCTTCTTCCAACGTCTTGATTTTATCAAGAGCACTGGCTAGATCATCCTTAAGGCATTTTTCTCGTGAAGGATATTTACCTTCTTTCTCTTCAAAATTCTTTTGTTGATAGTTAATCCTTGCATCAGATTTAACAAGTTTCTCTTCCAACAAATGTACCTTTTCAAGAGTCGCATCACGTTCTTTATTAAATAATTCTTTTTGAGAAACACTAGCATATACTTTGTCATTAAGACTCTGCATTTGTTGTGCGAATTTTTATTTCAGCAAGTTATGCTCTTCATCGAGATTTTCAAACTTTAAAGTTAAATATCGTTCTCTTTCAAGTACTGAAAGAAGTTCATTAGAAAAAATAAGAAATTGTTTGCTCAATTCCTTTAGTTCAAATGTTTTGACACTTGATCCTTCGTCAGAAATCTCAAGCATAGAACTCAAAAATTTCTCGTCATCAAAAAGAGATTTTTCAAAGTCTGAAGCATTGATTGTGAATACTGGGATTAACTTAGTCTCGTCTAGAGAACCTTAAGACTTATTCTCAGAAGAGCAAATAGAACCTGATGAAGAAGCCCCTTTTAAACATTTCTTAAAATCAAAACTTCTAACATCTTGTGATACGTTAACTAATCCTTTCTTTAGTTTCCGCTCTCCCTTAAATTTACTTTGGCTCATGTATTATAGGTTGGATCGCATCCATCACAGATTGTTAGATCTTTTCATTTTTGCCTACTCTGATACCAATTGAAAAGACGAGGGTACCCAAATATACCTCAATCTAAAACTTTTCCACCTATAAGTTCTTTTCCGAAAGTGATTGTCTATGGACTGAGTCGAGACAATACAACTAATCGGTTCACACTTCGTGTGTTCGTCTATGGATACGAGATCGAGACAATACAACAACGAAGTATGTTTACTTGATAATAGGTTCGGATTTAACCAAACTCTAGGGATTGTCTATCAAGTAAAATAGGAATTAACTTTTGTGTATTTTACTTCTAATTATAATAAAACAATTATAATTGCGGAAATAGAAAAGTAAAAGACACATCAAGATTTTGTTAACGAGGAATCCGCAAATGCAGAAAACCCCCGGGACCTAGTCAAGAATTGAAGACTCTCAGAATTAAGCCGCTATACAAAATCAAACCAAATTCGTATAGTAGAGACCAAGCAACTAAACCTATAGTTCACCTAGTTTCCTCAGTATCCCTGCGCCTCCAACTTGCAGTAAGTCACGTACTTGGAACAATTCCTTTGGTTCGTATTCCAAACAGTAAAGGAACAATAAATCTATTCGGTAACAACTCTTTTTAAACAACGTGATATGAGTTTGACAAAGGCTCTTCCGTTTAACCAATAAAATCCTTTGTAGGGTCCTTAGATCAGTCTCTCAACAACTACCGAAGAAATTATTAGACTATGAAATCAATACTATTAATCACAAAGAAGTGTATTGATGTCGATCTACTCAACTAATCAATCCAATCTATCACAAAGATAAACCGATTATAGGTGGATCCCTTTCCACCCGAAACAAGTATTGTGCACACCAAAGATTATGAACCCAAAAAGTATTCTTGTCTTCAAATCTTCTTTAATGTTCAATCAGCACCTGCACACAATCAACTTGAATCTCTTGTAATCAATCACACACAAAACGGAGTCTGTTAACGTTGAATTATCACAAGAATTCTTTAGATCTACAAACAGTCTAAAGATCCCCGTCAAAACTTCGATCTAGTTTGAGTGAATCTTATATCAGAAGAGAAGATTCTCAAGCATAAACAAACTAGGTGCAATCAAAGTTCAACAACCGTTAGTCAATCAAATCAATCGAAAACTAAAATAAACTGCAATTATCTAGTTTCCCACCAACGGTACTAATAGAGCTTCTCAATCCCAAATAAGTCATTAAACTGAGAGGCCGTAAGAGATTTCGCCTAATTAGGTTACTTTCCTCTCCGAATAGGCGGCTCCACCAGTAACAACATAACTGAGGTAGTTTTGCTGGCTCTATGGATTAGTTTGCTAGGAGTGCAAACTTAAGTATTTATATACAAGGAAGTTTGGACACCAAGGAATTTCCAAAACTGAATATTCTCAAAGATATGCAATAAACACAAAATAGGTTTTCATAACTCCTGGAAATGCACTGTCCAAATATTGACCGAAATCCCAATAGAAAAATCTATAATCAGTAAATGCACATTACTAATTATTAGTTCTCTAAAGATATGCATTTAATTGGTTGAAATTAAATAGCATATAAAAGCTAAGAAACCTTAATTAAAAGATTCTCAATTTATTTCGATCCAGGGATTCTCCTTTAGCTATTAAGGAATGTCTTTGAACAATTAATGATAAGAGTTACTGCACATGTTAAAAGTATGTCGACATCTTTACTTTACAAGTCCTTTTTCATACTTACAATCTTGGAAACGATTTGCCACACTTCCAAACAAGTTTAGAATTGGTTCGTCTGAATTCCAAGAACTATGTGATTGATTATCCTATCAAATCACCAATCATGGGTTTAACAGTTCTACCAAAACAAGTTCGGTTCTACCTCCATGTGAGTACTGTGCATAGTCACACTAGTTACCAAAATTAGGTTGACTAGGTAAGATCGGTTTCACTAATAAGATCGGTTTCACTAATCATACCATCTTGAGTGATTACTTAAGATCAGTTTCACTAATAAAAGTCATACCAATACATAAGTCATGCCTTGTGAATATTTTTACAAAGATACATAAAAAAGTTTATGAGAGGTTATACTAAACACACATATTGGTAATTCAAAATAGATTTGCAATGAATAACAATACTAATAAGCCTAGCGATTTCCCTTTCGATTCACAAAACGAGTTTATGAACTTACTTCCTTTAAATGAATGTAAAATATTGTATCCTAGGATGAAATCTTCACTCATACCCATACATAATCACAATAGCATTCATATGATCATGTCGATGTCTTATATACAAAGTTTAATGGTTAAGCAATAAACCTCGTATTGTATTCCTTAATACTATGTCTAACTAGAGTATCATACACAGCTTCGCAATTATGTATTCAATATGCACGACTTGAAAGATACGTTAGGGAATGAAACAGTTCAAGTCAAATATTACTAACCTCAAGAGGAAGGATGATGTTTGTCGTTGTAGCTCCATACTTCTTCACACTTGTAAGTATCATATCCTAATACTTTCAAGCTAACCTATATGAAGTTGACTCTAGTATATAATCAAGCAACTCTTTAAATGAGTTTTGATTCACTAAAATATGACAACCAAAACTTACATACCAACGCTTGGTGGGTTTAACCGAGATATGATCTAACACAAGGATAGTGAGGACAAGGGTGTCGACGATGAAATCATTCAAATGAAACGTAATATTTATATTGGGAAGGCTAGTGTGTAGATATTTGTAAAGCATTATTGTTTTAGTTCTGCATTGACATTTTTTATGTAAACAGAAAGGTGTTTTCTTTTGTATTCTTTCTCTTTTCATTGTTCTTTGGTTTGCATATATATCTATTCAGAGTAGTTGATCCGTTTTCTGAATACATGACAAATCTATTATAATGTGCCTTGAATCTTCAGGTTCATCTGTTGTTGTGGCTAAAGGAAAGGTCTTTCTTTCAAAGATCTCTGATATGTTACATAATGTCCGTATTGGTAAAGGAAATGTGAGTGTACTTGTAGAAGTGGCATTAGAGCAAAGATTTTGTCTTCCGATTCCTCCTAAAGGCGAAGAGGAAATATTCCTTGTATGAGAGGCGGAGGTATATCACGTTGCATGGCCGAAAAAGTTGGTGATAAAAGGAAGAAAAGCCAGAAAATTCATGAAACGTCAAAGGTACATAGTTTTCCTTTTGATAATTGCATTATAATGTTATTGCATTACCCCATGACCTCGCAGGGTAACATTTTGGTCAGTATTTTTATGATAAAATATAGATTTTACCTTTATCTTATGGGTGTGGAAAATATGGGAATTCCTGAGTATGTTGAGTGAATCATTTGCAAGTTGTTCGGTTCACACAGCTTGTGTAATGACGCTGGATGAAGTTTTATTTCCTGTTCTTTTAGTCGATGACTGAGATTTCCCCTTTTGGAACGGAATTTGCAACTTGAAATTACCTTTACAGCTTACAGTTGAACTATTATTCATGTAATGAGATTTACAGTAGAACTATTACAGTAGAAATGTGTAATTTTTACAGGTGGTTTAGAAATGAATTTGGTTCAGACATTGAATGAATTTGATTAGGACATGGAATGAATTTAATTCAGACATTGTTTCCTTTTTTATATCAGTTTTTGGATTTGAGTTACAGGTGCATATGGTATGGGATCACACTTTGGGTTACTGTTTGTATAGGGTAAATTTGGGTTGAAAACTTTGAGGAAAGATCACTGTCTTTTAAAACCTTGTCTTCAAATCTCAACTTTTTAAAACTTTGAGTTATTCACATAGGGTAGGATCATACTTTTCATTGCGGAAGAATTGTGATCTATAGATCACCCTTTAGATTTTACTGGCAAAGAACACAAACAGCCAGTACTTAAATCACAGTTTTTAAGAATGATCTATGTATGTTTTTGTTGTCGTGAAACCATATCTCCTCCTTTAACTTAGCTTTAATTCCCTGTCCTAAACATACATCTAACTTCAAACATTCATCTCAAACTTAGCCATTACAACTTCTTAACTCAAGAATAAACACCAACAAACAGAAACAAATTGTCTTCATCTGAAACCTAATTCTCTAATCTTTACTAAAATTTGCAAATCATCTGTTAATTCTCTTTTCGTGGTTCTCACATCAGAAAACCCATCATTTATGGATCAATAACACTACCAATTTTACATGAACCCAAAGTTGAACAGAAACCCTAATTTTAAATATCCGATTTACCTTTAATTTGAGGTTAACTCGTCTCTTTTCTCAAATCAACTTTATCCCCATCAGTCATTACTGGATTCTCTTCCACTTCTCGCGATCTCAGCCTCATAATTAATCATCATCTTCATCCTCTATTCTAAGAGAGATCCTAACCCTAATTTACTGTTCTTCAATTAACACAAACTCTGACCAAGAACAACTCTACAATCTCATCAACACTCTCTTGAATTCATTAGATTATAAAGTTCTTGCGAAAATTACAGTTCAACTCTCTGGATATTGAAATCAGAAAAGAAAGGAGATGGAGAGCAGGTGAAAAAGAAGATAAAAAGAGATTTGATTTTCTCTTCGATGGGAATTGTATAATAACCAAATGTATTTTGCTACAACACCCGTACATGCAGATATGGGCAGCCGAAGAAACAAGGAAGGATAGTTAATTAATTACGTCGTGAAAAATTGACCAGGTAAGCCATAAATGATCAATCATGTGGGCCTTGATGAAAAAGTGGGAGTACAACAACCTCACCCAATAATTCGCTTAGCAATCTGTATGGACTAACTCCAATATACTTTTAAGAGAATCAACTAGACAGCCAGACTCAATCTTAATAAAAAGTATATCAAAGGGTTATATCTCAATTTCTCAATTCAATACTTACTCAAGCAAATAAAAATCTGCGAGTCTAATTTAATACAAGAGAAATTAACATGAACGATACCAAATACCAATGTTCAAGTATCAATCAATTTCAATCAACAACCAAAGGTCGGATTTACCAATTGATCGATTTAACGCACAACCTGTGATATTTCAATTATATAACAAAATATAATGCGGAAAATAAATAACACAGACACCAGAAGTTTTGTTAACGAGGAAACCGCAAATGAAGAAAACCCCCGGGACCTTTTCCAGATTGAATACACACTTTATTAAGCCGCTACAGACACTAGCATACTACAAACTAACTTCGGTTTGGATTGTAGTTGAACCCCAATCAATCTCACACTGATCCGAGGTACAGTTGCTCTCCTTACGTCTCTGATCCCAGCAGGATACTACACACTTGATTCCCTTAGCTGATCTCACCCACAGCTAAGAGTTGTTACGACCCAAAGTCGAAGAATTTAATAAACAAATCTGTATCACACAGAAAAGTCCACAGGAATAGATAAATCTGTCTCCCACAGAAATACCTACAAGTGTTGTTCCATCTTTTGATAAATCAAGGTAAACAAGAACCAATCGATAACCTGGACTTATATTCCCGAAGAACAGCCTAGAATTATCAAACACCTCACAATAATCTTAATCGACTAGCGAAACAAGATATTGCGAAATCAAAAACTATGAGACGAAGATGTTTGCGACTACTTTTCTATCTTTCCTATCAGAGAAATTAATCTCGAGCCAATTTTACAATTGTACTCAATACGATAGAAACATCAAGATCAGATCATGCAACTACATAGAAAATAGTTGGGCCTGGCTTCACAATCCCAATGAAATCTTCAATTCGTTAACCTACAGGGTCTCGGTAGAAACCTAAGGTTAAAGGAGAATCGACTCTAGCTTATACAACAAGTATCACATAGGAGGTTTGGGGATTAAATTTACCAGTTGCTAGAGTTCTCCTTTATATAGTCTTCAAATCAGGGTTTGTAATCTAAGTTACCTTGGTAACAAAGCATTCAATATTCATCGTTAGATGAAAACCCTATTAGATTCAAGCTAATATATTTCAACCGTTAGATCGAACTTTGCTTATTATACACAAATGAAATATACGTCATTTAGGTTTGTGTAACCGTACCTAAACGTGTACAAGTCGTTGGTTCAATAGTAGTTAAACAAATGGTTAGCCATATGAGCACTTTCATATCAACCATATTCATCTTCACCTTAACTAGTTCAAATGACTCAAAAGAACTAGTTAGAGAGTTGTTCAATTGCTTAGATCTCATAGAAGTATACAAGACACAATCGAAGCAAAATCGGTTTTGATTCACTCGAATCGATTCATGAACTTTATAGCCACGGTTTGCAAATATGCATTACTTAGTCTATATATGTTTAAGTTCACGAATAAACCAATTTTAGAAAGTAACACACTTAAGTATGCGTACGGGTATGCGTACTTAAGTAACCGTATTTGAGTTTGTTTTGGTTTCCAAACTCAGCAGAAATTCACGGACGTGAACTTTCTGCCAGTACGCGTACGGGTACGCATACTTAGGTAACCGGATTGAGTTGGTTTTGATTTCAAAGATCAGCAGAAATTCACGGACGTGAACTTCCGCCAGTATGCGTACGGGTACGCATACTTACCAGGTCTCCATCAACCATTTAGTACACACACAAGTATGCATACATTTGGTTCCCGGTTTTTGACTTTTACACTAATGCGCGAACACATTATATGCTTATATCCAAGGATGGTTACATGTTCTAAACTCTTTATTTCAATCATTGAAACATTCTTAGAGGATGTTAAATAGAGGTTATTCACACACTATTTTTCATCAAAGCAATTTTCAAGATTTTGAAATAATCAACATGACTTTCGTCCCTTGTAAAGATGAACTTGGCCAAAGCGAAAGATTAACAACACATATTTCGAGAAATAGATAAGCGAGATTAACTCGCCTCGCAATAGCAAATGTGTATAATCGAAGTCTATATAGCAATACGACTTTTGTCTCAAGATAGGTGATAGAGTAGATAGACTTTTTGAGTGATAGATAAGTTCAAGTTTCCACATACCTTTTAGTCGATGAAGTTCCACCAGTTCCTTGAGTAGTTCTTCGTCTTTGTATGATGAACGCCATGGAGTCTAGAGCTCACCTACACTTTCTATCCTAGTCCTAGACTTAGCTATAAGTAGACTAGAAATCAAGACTTATAGTTTTGGCAACTAAACTTGACAACAAGCTTGAGATAACAACGCTTGCGAGTTCGACCGAGCAGTGCTCTAACACTTGACGGAACTGATAACGGCAGTGACATTTTATAAATTATGAAATAAACGACGACACTTTATTATATCGGAAAACCAAAGCGTGGCATTTTGTTAAAATTTCCTAATTATTAGTAAAAGGACAATAGCCAAATCCACTTACTAAATTTGGATAGGGAAGCCATGTGCTAGATATTGTTGGCTATGGTAACAACAATTGTAAATTTTTGAAAATAATACTCTACTCGAGCCAATGGTTGATGGATATTTTCGGACGCAACAACAATAATTGTAGCAGAAGATAATAGAGGCACATATGATATACGCTATCCTACAGACAGTATCGCCTGCTACTCCTCTAAACAGATAGATGCTATATCTATTAACTAGTTTCCTTCATGATACAACTATTTTTGGTATTTATCGATGTAGCACATAATGAAAATACCCAAGAGCTTGGCAGTGATTAGTGAAACTCAAAACAGAGAAAAACTCAACAGTAAAATTGTTTTTCAGAAAACAGAGGATGAAAAGAAGTGGAATTGTTTTTCTGTATCTAAAATAAGCTGAAGACTACTCTCTTATGTGGTGTTCAAAACGTTAATAACAAGAGGAGAAAAATCCATGCGTATGACATAAAAAGACTGAGGAAATTCCCATGCGTACTGGTAATGTTTAGTGAAAAACTGTGCAAGGCTTCTGTCAGTGAATAAAAGAGCATGCGTGTCAGACATACAATAGAAAGTAAGATTCCTCACGCGTGCGACAAACACGTATAGATAGAGAGTAGGAAAAAGCATGTGTGAGAAACACGTACGAAAAATTTCAGCAAAAAAGATAGGATCTAATGAGCCCACGCCCACGTACGAGAAAGGAAACCTTGCCCTAGCCTAAGTCTTTTCCCTCATACAATAATGTGTTGACCCAAAGGGCCATGCCCATTATCCAAAACCCATGGTATTTAAGTCTAACAACTCTTAAGGTTTTAGTCTATGCGGGACTAATGTTTTATCCATTCACATGAAAGAACATCTAGTGAGCAATAGGTCTAGGGATCAAATCATGGTCTATTTTTAGTTTAAAAACAAGAACTGTTTTTTCTAACAATCCCCCACATGAATGATAAAACATATCGATAAAACACGAGAAAACTGAGGTCATCAAAATTAGGCTAAGGTGTTCGAAAGATTGAACCTTAACTTAGTGAAAATTTATCGGAACTGCTTTGTTGTAACGGTGAACGCAATGTCTGGAACCGCCAACAATGAATGCAATTCAGAAATAACAACCACACTTGATGTCTCAAACAAAAGCTGCCAAGCTGTCGTGGTTGTGCCCATTTTGGTCATGGGCTAAATCCTGGTTTGATGAATTTCTTTAGAGAATCAGCTCAAATTCTCATAGGAAGTGGAGCTACTTCCAACATTCACATAGGTTGGTCCATCATGAGTGTCCTTCCACACCCTTCTTTATAAAAATCTATGGAACCCATTAAGATATCAACAGATCATCTTCTCATGTAGGTTGCACTATCACACAATTACACACCATAAGAAGGGACAAAGATAGTGCTTGTCTCGATATCACCATAAATTAGTTGTCTCATTTAACCTTGATCTTGGAGTTTCCATTCACAAGGTTGAGTATCCTTCATGATGATTTATTCTATGAGCTTAAGTCCCATCCCCCTCGATGTGTATCTAACTACCTCTCTAGATAATCCTTTCGTCAAAGGATCTGCAATATTATCGTTGGACCTTATGAAGTCTACAGAGATAAAACCAGTAGAGAGTAGTTGTTTCACTGTCTCGTGCTTTCTTCTAATATGTTTAGACTTTCCCACTATATACATTGTTCTTTGTATAACCAATAACAACTTGGATGTCACAGGATCGCGATCGAATGCACGGGCTTGGGCCATAGTGGAATTCCTTCCAATGAAGATCTAAGCCATTCAGCTTCCTCTCCATCTTTTCCAAGGTTATAAACTCAGACTCCATGGTGGATCAAGCTATATATGTTTGTCTGGAAGACTTCCATGACACAGGTGCACCTTCAAGTGTGAAGATGTACCCGCTAGTGGATTGGACTCATCTGAGTCTGATATCCAGTTGGCATCACAATACCCTTACATTACAGGAGGATACTTCCCAAAACTTAAGCAAAAGTTTGAAGTGCCCCTCAAGTAGCACAAAACTCTGTTAAGATCATTCTAATGGTCCTGCCTAGGGTTGCAAGTGTACCTACTCAATCTAATCACAACATAAGCAATGTCAGGTCTTGTACAGTTCATCAAATACATAAGACTTCCAATTACGCGAGAATACTCAGGTTGATAAATTATCTTTTTCAAATTATAAGTGGGATCATAAGGAGTAGAAACAGGTTTAGCTTTATCATGATTATATCTCTTAAGTACAGTTTCAGCATAGTGAGATTGACTAAGACTATACCCATCAGACATCTTTCTGATTTTCATCCCTAAGATAACATCAGCAGGGCCTAAATCTTTCATGTCAAAATTTTCATTTAGCATGGTTTTAGTGGTATTAATAATATCAATGTTACTGCCTAAAATGAGCATATCATCAACAAACATGGATACAATAACATAAGCATCATCCACAGATTTAATATAAACACATTTATCCGATTCTTTTATCTTAAAACCACGTGATATCATTACATGATCAAATTTTCCATGCCGTTATTTAGGTGCTTGTTTCAAACCATACATAGATTTATTCAATTTGCATACTTTGTTTTCACAAACCTTTTACAACAAAACCTTCAGGTTGGTCCATATAGATTTCTTCATTCAATTCACTATATAAAAATGCAATATTGACATCCATATGATGTATATGAAAATCATAAATAGAAGCAATAGCAATCAACATCCTAATAGAAGTGATTCTAGTGACAGGTGAATAAGTATCAAAGAAATCTATTCCTTCCTTTTGTCTATAGCCTTTAGCTACCAACCTAGCTTTGTATTAATTTCTCTACAGTTCTATTTGTTATAAGTTTTCTTTTAGAGACCCATTTGCAACCTATGGCTTTACTACCAGGAGGTAAGTCTACAATTTTCCAAGTTCCGTTTTTCTAAATGGAATCCCACCCATTGATCATAGCTTCTTCCCATAAAGGGGCTTCAGCTGAAGACATAGCTTCCTTGTAGGTTTTGGGTTCAGACTCTATCGTTAGAGTCATAAAATCGGGACCAAAACTTGTCTCAGTTTTAACTCTCTTATTTCTTCTAGGTTCGGTCTCAATATCTAGAGACGGGGGATGACTAGTCGAAGGAACATCTGTGAGATCATTATGGACCCTTTTGCAAGGTCTAGACCTCAAAGGAAATATATGTTCGAAAAACGCGCATCTCTAGACTCCATTATACTCCCTTTGTTCCACTTTAGATGATATTCTGGGAGTTTTCACGTAGATTAAGAAATGAAGAGAGATATAAAAAATTATATCAACGCCCTTGAGAAAAGTTTTCAAACATTAATTGCTATTTGTGTATATAAAAATAAATATATGGTTCCAAGAAAAAATGTAAGGATATATTGGTAGTTTTGTGGGAAAAATATTAAAACTATAAGTAATGTGGAACAAAAAAATAACCCTAGACACCCATCTAAAGTGGAACGGAGGGACTAGTATTTAGACCAATGTTATTTAGGTCAGAACTTATAACCATGAACCTATATGCACTAGTATGTTCAGGATAACCTAAGAAAACAAAATCCACAGTGTTGGGCCCTATTTTGGTTCTCTTGGAAAGCGGAATGGCCACCTTGCCCAAACACCCCCACACTTTAAAGTATGTATAGGAAGGTTGTATACCTTTCCATAACTCATATGGAGCTTTATCATATTTCTTGAAAGGAACGCGTTTCAAGATACAACATGCAGAGAGTCCCCCACCCCCCACCCCAAATTCGAAGGTAATTTATAACTAGTTAACACAGCGTTCACCATATCCAGTGTTGTAATACACCATATCCAGGCCCATCATTCTCAATCAAGCGTCGCATATAGCTGAAGAGATGAGTGTCAAAAATAAGTTGAGCTTCCTACAAATACATTGGTGTAGTAGTCATCATAGTAAAATATAGTTTGGAAATACCTGCGCAATTGCACAATAGCAAGAGCTCACTTTGGGGGTCTCTTAAAATTTGTATGGCCTGCATCAGGTATACACGATCTAAAACAATGTCACTGCAAAACTGGTGATTCAAACTGATAAGTCCCCCAAGAAGTTTAACCCCTTCGGTTGGTCTGGCAATTCCTGCAGGAAAAACATCTTCAAGTCGACTTCATTCATCAACAGCAGGCCAAAAAATTCAGTTTTATGTAAATTGAGATGAAGACCAAGTACTGAACCCTCGGATTGGATGATTTGGAGAGCTTTAGAGAATGAAAGTATCACCAATGATAGTACCATCATCTAGGTACCAGGCCTGAATATCCAAGGAGAAATGTGCAATAATCTTCTTCGCTAAAGGGTGTAAAGCCAACGCAAAAAGCAATGGTCCTAGGGGATCACCTTGTTGGATTCCTTGAGCCGATGACAAGGTAGATGTGCCATAATAGAGCCTAGCAGGAGAGGCGTAACAAAATTCAACCTACCTAGATATAGTGAGACATCTACATCTCACTTCAGAAATCATTGTTGCCCTATCAACTGGGTAAAACGCATTCTTAAAATCCACCAGCAACATAGACATTAGCTTACTTGTTCCCTTTTCTTCTAAAATACGATTAACTGAGTGTAATATAGCTTCACTACCGCAAGGGACACCAACACCAAACTTATAATCACCTAAATAAACACGCATAACTTACTAACAGATGAAGCGATCACCTTAGAAACAATTCTGCGCCAAATTGTACCCACAACAATTGGTTTAATATCCCCTACAGGTTTAAGTAATCGGGTCAAGGGAGCACTTGCAATAAACTCACCAAGTGAGGGAGGACATTTACCTGCAAGCAGAAGATTTACAATGGCAGTAATGGAAGCAAGGAGATCATCGGCAACAACAGCAGCTGGTCCACTCAAAGCATCTAAGAAATGCTGAGCATGAAAACCATCTCTTCCACAAGCAGTGCCTTTGGGAAAGCTCTTAATTCGTCCTAAAACCATATCTTTATTAGCAAAAAAAACATCAAAATCAATTGGTGCAGTGGATATTACTGGTGGTGGTGCAGTGGGATGTTTAAGCTTAAGAAATGTCATAGAATCTTCATTACAATGAGTAACACCATTAGAATTAAAAACTCTAATTGCAGCGGTAAAAGTTCCCTGACTTAATTTCTTCTACATAGATGCAAATTAATGTCTTCTTTCTTATACTTACTATAGGGAAGTTTATGACTGGATAAGAACTCCTGGTCTTCAAGTAATTTTTGAACTAACTTAAGGCAACAATCTGAATCTCGCCATTGTTTAAGAGCATGGTTTATTGAAACAAAGTGCAATTTCTTTCTCACCCCAGACTTATGTCTAACAGTATGAGTTTGAGACCGAAAAACTTTATCCAATAACTCCACATCAAGACAGGGTAGTCTATGTGCATCATCCAAACAAAAATCTCTAGTAATAGAAAAACTTACCTCTGCAGATGGTGTTGCTATGCCATGAATGAGAAAATCCAGATCTGTACCATTGAGGGGTACATGGGTTATATCACCTTCATGTGACTTGCAGCATTTCCTCCAAGCGTGCAGATGCATAAACTGCGTAGATAACCACATCTTAAGTTGCTTAAGAACTTCTTCCCACAAAGCATATACATCACCATTGTTTGGAATCCTATCCCTGCATCTTGCCTTACCTTCATCGGTAAGAAAATGCTTATCAGTAAGAAGTCGGACAATGTAACTTCTCACAAAACCCCTGCCACCAACACCATTCTTACAACCCTCAAATCCCCTGAAAGGGCAATGGAACAAATTTTCAGCTTGTGATTCTGAATCCAAAGAGATGGGACTCAAACACTGCCTCTGTCTAGACCTTGTACTAAGATACTGTAATAATCACTGAACAATTAAAAAAAAAAAAACTCCTTCAATTACTGTGTCAAAAACAAGGTGACACAGAACTACTTTGTAAAGAAGACCAATAAAATTTAATTAGAATTTGAAAGGATGGTAATTTAAGATTTCAAAAGAGTGAAAACTCAAAAAACCATACATCAGAAACTAATTAAAACTACACACAAGAGTAGAAACATAGAAACCCCAAAAAGTGCTTGCACAACTTCTCCCCTGTGAACAAATATGGAAGAAAAGGAGAATTGGAGAACCTAAAAAAACAAAAACCAATCCCTTCCAGCAAATTGATGAAAACCTCCTTCTCAATTCACAAACCCCTTCTTCAGTTTGACGAAAAACACCTAAAAACTTCCCGCTAAACTACTTCTTCTTCTCTGAGAAAAGATCTTGAAGAATTAGAGTAAACCAATTCATTTATCTTCGATCTATGAAAAACTCCAATCCCGTCTTCAAACAAAGAAACCCCTTCCTCAAAGCCCTAATTGAAAAAGAAAGAAACCCTTTTTTTTTTTCGTATGTTGCTACAACTACTTCTCTAAAGGAATCACATCTCGAAACTGCCCCCCCCCCCCCCATTTTTTTTTTTTCTGTTTCCCTTCTGCTACAGCTTGTTACAAAAGCTTCTGCGTACAACAACTCACTAAATCGATTTCAGCTTCTTCCTTAACCCAATTCGTCAATCGGTGAAACACACTCTCTTAAATTCCCTATCCAACCTTCAATCTCCAAAAATCTCTTTCTCGACACTGTTAATTCAATCTCTCGAAAGAAAATCCCAATCACGAAGTCAGAGAAAATAAGCATACACAAAAACCCCAAACACGAAACCCTAATTTCGAACTTATATATACACCACGAAATTGGTATCTTCAATCCCAAAGTGAAATCCCAAGAAGCTCAAGTGCCGAGCTTCGTTTTTTTTTCTAAGTGAAATCCCAATGTCAATCCATACTGAAAATTATAAAATCTAAAAGTAGGAAAAGAGGTCGATTTTTCTCTGATTCAGCTAAATTTCTTTTATAGGGTTTTGGAAGAAGCTATTTTCTATGAGTAATTCTTAGTAATTATTTTCTTTCACATATTTACTTCATTTTGTACTTATAGTACTTATGAGTAATTTTCTTCTTTTAACTTGTCTAAAAATTATACTATTTTTTTTTAATTTATTAAAATTGTTTCTATCCTTAAAAAAAATGCCTGAATTGCCCCAAAATAAAAACAAAATTGAAAATATAAAATAAAATAAAAGTTCAAAAAAAAAATCTAACCCTGAACCATAAGTCATGAATCCTAAAAATTAAACCATTAACCCGTAATAGTTAAGCCTTGAACCTCGTTGTACCCTAAATTCCAAGGTGTGCAAATTTACTTTTTTTCTCACACATATCATCCTACAAACGCAACTTAACTGGGTTGGATGGATGGAAAAAGTGATGAAATGGTGCATTTTCCCAACCTGTCCACAATCACTAGTGGAAAATGGGTTTCTACCACTTCCTGGGCTTCACAAAAACCTCTGCCGCTGGGCTGTTGTACTTATAGTGTGGTGACGCACAATGGTTTTATCTGGAAAAAAAAAACGAAAAACTTAAACTTGTTTCTATCACTGTGGTTTTATAGAGGGTTATTTTTGTAAAAAACAGAGATTCAAGAACCACTGTGAGGGTTAGAGTTTTCTACGGAAAGAGAAAAAGAAACCAAACATTACCTCTTTATCTCATCTGCAGCTAGCCTCTTCCCTCACTTCTCTTTCTAACTCATTCTCTATTTCTATCCATTTTTTTGTGAATCAAAACTTTGGTATTAGGTTTTGGGTCCTCTTCTTCTACATCATAGCAACATCAGCTCTTGAAGAATTGTTCTGAATCGGTGAAAAAGAGGCGATAAAGATTCATCTACCAAAATTGAATCGAAAGGCAATTATCATCTCTATTTATCATTTTGGTTCAATCGATTAACTTATCCATCTCCAAATTGAAATTCCAGAAGAAAAAAAAGTTCAATGTTAGTAAACCTAAAAACTTCTATTTCATTGCAGTTTTCTTTTTTGATTCGTTATCAGTTTGTGCATTTGTCCATACTTTTATTTCATTTGTTTGTTTTCTTAGTTTTGTTTTATTGATTGTGTGCATTCTCTTTTTGTTCAGGCACCGAAGAAGTAGAAAACTCCACCACCATCTTCAAATCAAGCTAAATCTAATGGTGGTAAAGAAATGAAGAAGATCAATTCATGATTAAATATATATTGAGTTATTCTTTTATGTTGAATTTAAGTTTTTATTTATTATTGAGTTATTTTTGTTCTAGGATTTCTATAGAAATGGATCGAAGGAAAGCAAAAAGAGAAGGTTAACAACATGCTCATGTTTAATAATTAAAGCTAGGATTTTATTTGTGATATTTCTTTGTAAGATAAAAATGGATTTTCTTATGTTACAAGATTAGGATTCTTGTGATGGAATTTTGTGTTGTTACGGCTTTAATTAAAATGGTTTTCGTGTTGCATTGGTTTCTTTATGTGTTGCATCAGTTATCGCAATGTTTAGCTTGCCGCTTTCCAATTGTTTTGTGGTTGACATATTCACCATTTTTTGGTTTGTTTTCTGATTGGTAGAAGTAGAGTTAGTTGGAAAAAAAAACCCGTGATGAAGATGTCCGACCTCCATGAGTCTCTCATCAAATCTAACATAAAGTGTGATTTTGATGCATTTTTTTGTTTTAGTTTTGAAAATTTTGTGTAGTGGAATTGTTGATACAGGACATCAATATGGCAAAGTATGCATTGGCATGAATGGGTAATTTAGATTGGCGAAAAACTTATGCTTTTGATCATTTCATGAGTAACCAAAGCCATTTTCATCCCGTTTCAGTTTGCTAGCTTTATTTTGGGTGTCTAATATTAGGGATTCTTCTTAAACTTATTTCATGTTGTATGTTTTCATTAGGATCCATTATAGCATGCAAATTCGCTGCGATGGTACTACTTGAAAGGTTAGTGTACCTAATCAAAGTAAGATTGTAATGTTAGCAGCTAATCCTTTTGACTTGTAAAAAATAATTTTATACAGAGAGACGGTGAAGCTATTAGAGCATAGCTCGGTTGAACTCACCAAGCGTTGGTATTTCAAGTTTGGTTGTCATATTTTAGTATCAAAACTCACTTAGAGTCGCTTGATTAAATACTAGAGTCAACTTCGTTTAGGTTAGACTAGAAAGTCTAGGAATGTTGAGACGTACAAGTATTACTCCGAAGACCTGAAGAATGTGAAGAAGTAACGACTACAACAAGGACATCATCCTTTCACTCGAGGTTAGTAATAATGGATTTATGTTGTTTCCATTCCTAACATATCTTTCAAGTCGGATTATATTGAAAACATAACATGCGAAGCTGTATATAAATAATACTCTAGTGGTTAGACTTGGTCATATCATTAGGATCAAAGTGTCAAGGAACTTATTGAATTACGAAGTATAAACTCTTATCTTTTGGAACTTCGTAAATACGACATCAGCATAATCTTTGTATTTAGATACTTGATTATGTGTAAGATATAAGTATGATTTCACCCTAGGAAATAATGTTTCATAACATTTGTTCAAAGGAAGTACGTATATATGAACTTGTTTCATTATCGAAAAGAAATCATGATTGGTCAGGTTCTTTATTGAAGATCTTTTGAATAACCAATATAAGATGACAAGGTAGAACCTATCTTAACTTGTTGAGATTTGAGGTATAACCGGTCATAGCCTATACTGTGTAGCATGTTGTAATCGGTCACAAGCTTCTTTGTGAAGCATGGTGTAATGGGTCACAAACTACATTGGAAAGTTAGTTATAATAGGTCACAAGCTACCTTTAGGAAGCATGGTGTAACCAGTCACAAGATAATTTGGGAAGTTAGTTATAATCGGTCACAAGTTACTTTGGGAACCAAGGTGTAACCGATCAAAAGCTAACTCGGGAAGCAAGGTGTAAGCGGTCACAGGCTACTTCTGGGAAGCAAGGTGTAACTGGTCACAACCTAATTTGGGAAGCATGGTATAAACGATCACAACTTACATTGTGAGTCATGGTATAACTCATCCCAAGGGAAAAATCTAGTTTCCAATATTCACATATCTCTTTATGTTTTGTGTGAAGCTTGGAATTAGGGTTTGCTGAGAAACTTCTAGATGTCGACATTATTTGAACATATACATAACTCTTATCATTAAATGTTAAAAGATATTCCTTGATACCCAAGGTGATCCCATACCGAAAAATTGAAAAACATTTAATTATGATTTTTATAATATATGTTTTAATTACCAACAATTAAAGCATATACTCTAGAAAATATTATTAGTTAATGTGCTAGACTAATAATGGAAGTTTTTTACGAGAGTTTTCGGAAATATGTTTTGGTAATTATTTGTAAATAGGAAAACCGAAATTAGGTACTTTTTTGGGAATATCTTCATAATATTTTCAGTTTTAGAATTTCCTTGTTGTCCAAACAACCTTGGTCTATAAATACTTGAGTTTGCATTTCTTGAAAACTATCCTAAGAGCCAGGAAAAGTTCATACTTGTTGTTAATGGTGGAGCCGTCTATTTGGAGAGGAAAGTACCCTAATTAGGCGAAATCTCTTCCGACCTCTCGTTTAAAGACTTCAGTGGGATCAAGAAGCTCTACGAGTACCATTGGTGGGAAACTAGATAATTGCATTGTTATTTTAGTTTTCGGTTATTGATTTGATTGACTAACGGTTGTTGAAACTTCGATTGCACCTAGTTTGTTTATTCTTGAGAACTTTCTCTTCTGATATAAGGCTCACTCAAACTAGATCAAATTATTGACGGGATCTTTAGAACCATTTTCGTATCTAAAGACATCTTGTGATAATCCATTGTTAAAGACTCCATTCTGTGTGATTGATCACAAGTGGATCCAAGTTTTGATGTGCAGGTTATTATTGAAGACAAACGAAGATCTGAAGACGACGAAGTTTTTTCTTATTAGTTTTCATATCTTGTGAATTATGTGCACAAACCTTGATCGGATGGGATCCAACCAGAATCGTGTTAATCTTTGATAGACATGATTGGATAGTTGCGTGAGATCGGCATCACCTTATAGTTTCTCTTTGAGATCTATATTGATTGATTGAAAATATAGGATTTTATTATTTTGGTAATCAAAGTTTAGATTGATCTAACCATACAAAAGAGTTTATTAGATTAAACAGAAGAGCCTTTGTCAACGACTCATAATATTTTATTACCAAGATTGAATAAAGTGGTTACTAAACATATTTATCCTTTATTGTTTGGAATACGATCAAAAGGATTGGTGATTCACGTGCGTGACTCTAGAAATCGAAGGCGCAGGGATACTAGGGAAACTAAGTAGTTAGGGGTAGTCTACTTGGTCTCAACTATACGAAGTTGGTATTATATTTTGTATAATGGCTTAATTCTGAGATTATTCAAAACTGGACTAGGTCCCGGGGTTTTTATCCATTTGCGGTTTCCTCGTTAACAAAATCTTGCTGTGTCATTTACTTTATTTCCGCAATATAATTGTTATTATAATTAAGTAAATTACACATGTACGTTAATCCTAATCACTTGATATTGATTCTATAGAGTTTCTGTTTAACACCATACCTATTATCAAGTGATCACTTTGTTGTTGTATTGTATCGATTTCATACCATAGACGATCACACAAATTGAATACCATAGTTGTCGCATTGTCTCGACTTTGTCCATAGACGATCACACTTGGTATCAGACTTATAGGTTGATATTTAAAAGACTATGGTGTATTTGGGTACACTTGTCTTTTCAAAAGCCATCTAGTTTAGTTTGGTTAATGAGCAATATCACCCTTAGCTATGTTATCGTGTAAGGTGATACCGTTATTTTCTCAGTATGAGTTGGGAATATTGAAATTATTCTGCTTCTACGGATTGGAAATCAAATGCTATCTGTTGCACTCTTTTTTTTTTTGAAAGAAAAGAGTCCTAAATGAAGGGAAGCCATTGATTTGGGAATTCACTACATGAAGGTGAGTGAACATGGTTCTTTATGGTTAACTATGTAGTATAAGTTATCTTATTCATGTATTTGTCTGCATAACCCAAATGGTACTTATCCTCATTGGTTACTGGTTTATCTGGATCATTAGTTGCGTGGTGTGGTGCAAAATCCGCAGAAATAGTGGAAGCTCTTTACAATATGAACAAGGGAAGCTTGATCATTTACCTAACTTGAGGGTAGCCTGGTACCCTTCAATTTTTTGTTATGTAGGTTTTAACTCTCGTGAATTACTTAAATTGTGCTAGGTTTTACAATGTAACTCTTAACTGACTTCTCTTTCGTTTTTACTTCTCTTTTGGAGCTTTTTCTACAAGGAAGATCTATCACTCGTTTTAGTGATCGAGTAGATTCCTTGTCCCATTTACTATTTTTTTAACTGTGTTGACTGTTATAGTCTTTGGTTTTGTCTGCAGCTTAGGGCTGGAGTCATGGACCTGATTTGAGCTAGTTTATCAGAGGATGAAGTCATAGATGGTGAAGTCTTACCTTCATGTGTTGATACTTTATGGTTGTAAATCTTGTAATAGGAACATAGGTTAAGGATTCCTAACTTATTATTAAAAGTTTTTCGGACTTGGAACTCCCACTATTTAGTTGAAATTGTAAACTGAATTCGCTTTTCAATACAAATTGAGTTGTATAGTCACTCTCAATTTATTTATTTTTAAAATCAGTTTTGAAGTCATTATTAATTAAATTTTGGTTCAGCATTTAGTTTTTGATTCAGTTGAATTATCTTTGGTCAGTTGAATCAGCTTTGAATTCAGCTGAACCAATATCAATTTTTTTTATATGAGATATCATCAATAAAAACTATTGTGTCTATCAGTATTTATAGACATATTGATAAAGCCAGTGTTTTTTTTATAATATTCAACCTTTGCAGATACAGTCGTTGTGGGGAAAACCACTTCCAGATTACCAATGATGGACACAGTCATTTTTAGTGATATTACATCTTGTCCCAGCGGTGGTTTAATTTCCGTTTTCCACTAGTGAATGGGGTCATTACCCATTACCCCTTTGTTTTATTATGGTTTTGATATGTAGCTGTTGTGCATCTTCGTTGCTTTAAGTGTCGACCATGTAATAAGACATTAAATAAGATTTGTCAGCTGATAGTATCTGACCTCGAGTAGATTCCTTGTCCCTTGATTATTAGCTCCCTAGCAATCTAACTCCGCCCGTTTGTAATAAGTATTAATGACACCCACATAAGACTTAATACAAACGTGCCACTTACATTACTCACAGATGCAGAAGCAAAATCGATTGCATGGTGGTGGATCACATCTTCTGTACCTTTAAACTTCACATTGAAAAAATGATGGAAATGTTATAGTTCCTTTGGGTTTTAACGTATCAACCAATAACAACTTTGGTAAGTGGCTCTGATGAAAATAACAAATTCACTCTGGAACTTCAAACTCCTGTTGATGCTCAAAGGGCGATTTGATACTCTCCAACGAAGTATGATGCCTGGCTTCTAGTGGTAAAATCTTATCAATTCTCTATTCCACCATCTCTCATCATCACGACTCTGGTTAACTTCTGGGTCAGCTATCTTAATCTCCCGGTTGAATTCTTTGGTGAGGAAATCTCTGAGAGGATAGCAAATAAAATAGGGGTTTTTATCAAGAAATAAATTCCACAGGATTGCAATCATGCCAGACCCCTTTTTCGATGTCTTGTGCAAATGGATCTAAACAAGGAGTTGGATGCTACTTTCAGACTTTACCTGGATGAACACGACTGGTTGGACGTCATGCTATACTAGGAGCCACTACCAAAATCATTCTGCAGAATCTGCCGTATCATAAATCATCCTAAAATAAGATGCAAAACACCATCACAAGATTAGTTCTCTCACGTTCTCAATGAGCCAGACTATGAAGAAGGACATGACTTTTGTAAATGACCAACTGGATCATTTTTCCTCAGCTATACCGACATCGTCGTAATCTCAATCTTCTGCTCAGAGGGTTTTCAGAACTCAGGACCTTATGGGACCACAAAATCTGGTTGCACCAATCGTTCCTCTGGGCTTTAGCTTGAAAATCACAGATGCAGACATAGCTGACTCTTTCTTAAGCCCTTCTGAAAGCATTGTCTCTATGTCTATCTCCCACTCTTCAAAATGTTTATGGATGGAGACATCTGAAACAGTCATCAACAAGATCAAGAGGTGGGACTTCCCTAACGAAGAAACTGAAAATTCTTCATGTTCTTTTTAATATGTTCGTGAGCCATCACTTGATTCAAGTCAGTTGTGGACAACTGCACGCACCGCTGTATCACGTGTCGATGATGATTTGGGCCACCAGATGGATAGTCAGATGGTGATCTCAGCTCATAAGGGGCTACCTTTCTGTTCGCCTTTAGCAGATATTTTAGGCATAAGAGAAGAGAAATCGTTTCCTCTAAGTAGAGAAACACATCTGAAAGGGAAAACTACAATGACTCCAGAAGAGGAGGATGCTGAGGTAAAGAACCTCAAAAATCAAATAGACGAAGCCAAAATCTCTGAAGCCAAGTTGAATCTGGGAGCACCTTCCAATCCTTTACCAAAAGGGATTAAGATGAAATTGAACAAGGGAAAGCTACTTCAACTAATTAGGGAGGAAGAGATTTCAGGGAAACCAATGGATCTCAACAAATCCCCAATTGTTGTTTAAGAGGAAATAACAAATCAAGTCTCAGCAATCAATTCAAAAGGAGTTGTGATCAATCAGATGGATAAGCCGGCAAAAGCTAAGACATCAAAAGGAAAATTAAATATGCAAAGGAAAGAAAGACTAGGCTGGAGGCGATGATGTTCAAGAGAAATGTGCAGAATCTCCTAAACAAAATTCCGAGGAAAAAAGCAATGGGAAAGGAGAAAGCTCAGTTAGCTCATACTGTTGATCATAATGTTTGTATCCCCCCCACACCAGTATTTCGATAGAAAAGAAAAAAATCGCAAAGTTGGAGAACCAATTATGAATCCAAATTTCACTATAAAGACCAAGAACCTAAATGAATACAGTGCAGTCTCAACATTCAAAGGAGATTTCCAAGCAACAAAAGAAATCTATGTACCCCCTTTCCTCATCTCTGCACCCTTCAATGTTATACCATGGATAGAACATCCTTTAGAAAAACAACACCCATTTCACTTACCCATCTCAGAGAGATTGTGGTGCCATCAAGAGATACCCAAAAGTCTGATGGAGGACATGTAGATAACATGGAAGCTCAAATCGTGGAAAGCATGGAACACCCTGGAGCAACAACAAATGGTGATGGAACAATTGGAATGGCAAGGGAGAACCAGTTACCCCAAACACAAATACATCCCATACTTCTGTTTTTTCATACATTAGTTAAGTCTCTCTCTTGTTTGTTTAATTACCACAAAAGATCTATAGAAAAATGGTCACATGGTTTTAAGTGCAATAGTGATTTTCAGTGCAGTAGTGTTTTTCAATCAGAAGCTCTCACCTTAGTTGTAAGGTTGTTAGTGTCTATTTGGTTAGCATTTCTTTAACAAGCAAGGATCATATAAGCTCACAGTGGTTGTTTCGGTCGGGAGAGAATAGGTTTGTGCAATTTAGTTGTCTAGCTGATGATGCAAAGGAGCTCAATAAGGAAATTAAATTAGTCTCCATAAGAAAATTTTCTCTCAAATCAAGTAGCCTATGTTGGGCTTCCTCTCAACATCATTTCAAGTTAAAGTTTCCTTTTGAAACCAAGTCTCCGAACATTTTATCCTAGAATGCCCAAGGTTTGGGAAAACCATTCACAAAAACCCACCTATCTAACCTTGTAAAAGAATACCAACCAGATATGCTTTTTATCTCTAAAACCAAACAAGTTAAAGATAAAGTAAACAAAATTACCAAAAATCTCAATTTCTCTGATTCTGTGATAGTTGATCCAAAAGGAGTCATTGGTACTACTGGAGGAATCTTTCTATCCTGGAATACCAACATTAATGTAGACATTTAAGGGTTAGTGACAATCAAATTGATGCTGTCGTCTCTGATGTGACAACATCCCTGCAATGGATGTTGTCCTGTGTCTATGGTAACCCCAATAGGAAAAATAATTAGATCTTGGGATTATTTCCAAGAGTTTGCAAAAAGTGTAAACTTACCATGGGTAGTAATAGGGGACCTAAACTTTGTTTTGAGTAAAGAGGAAAAACATGGGGGTGGCCCTATAAACCAAAATGAAAGTTATTTCTTCAATAATTTGATAAACTCTGCCACTCTTTTAGATCTAGGATTTGTAGCATACCCTTTCACTTGGTCTAATAATAAAAGAAAAGGGAGAGAATTCATAGAAGCTAGACTTGATAGAGCCCTAGCAAATGACCAATGGTTAAACTGCTTCCCTTCTGCTCTCCTTCACCATCTTCCGCCGATAGCCTCAGACCACAGTCTAATTCTTCTAAAAACTTCCCCTGTTTGGAAGGATGGTGCAAAACCTTTCAAAAAATTTGAGTTATTTCTTGAAGACCCATCTTGTTCGGAGGTGATTGAGGAATCCTAGAACATTGAAATCCAAGGATCCTCGATCGGCTTTTGGTCTGGTGGAAAAATTGAAAAATGTAAAACAACTCATTAAGAAATGGAATCGAGACTATTTTGGAAATATATAACATCACATAAAAACAACTACAAAAAAATCGAAATAGCGAAAAACATCAGGAAATTACCATATAATAAAGCTTAATACGGAACTGGAAAAGTGGTGTAATTTTGAGGAGGTTATTTGGAAACTCAAAGCAACTGAAAACTCTATTAGTCTAGGAGACCGAAACACTTGATTTTTCCACACTTCGGCGAAACAATACTTTAGGATGTTAAGGATAGACACTCTAAAAGACAAAAATGATCAGTGGTGCAAAGATAGAAAAGAAATCTCTAAAGTTCTGTTCACGCATTTCTCTTAGATGGATACTTCGTAAAACCAACAAATTCCTTCCCATATTCTTGACCTGATTCCTAGGAGGATCTCTGATGAAGAAAATGCTAGACTGATGATTCCTCCCTTTGAAGAGGAGAGTAAGTTCGTCTTGTTTGGAAGCACCCTAAACAGGCACTAGGCCCAGATGGTTTCCCAACCATCTACTTCCAAAAAAATTGGAAGACCTGATTAAAAATGATCTCATTCCCACCATAACAGACTTCTTTCAGGCAAAGTCTCTTCTTAAAGAGTTAAATGCTACCTTCATAGCTCTCATCCCAAAAATCAAATTCCCTTCTTCTCAGGGACATTTCAGACCGATCTCCTTGTGCAACACGGTCTATAAAATCATCTCGAAAATCTTAGCAAATAGATTAAAACCCCTCCTAGATAAGCTCATCTCTCCTTTCAAGTCAGCCTTTGTTCCTGGAAGACAAATTTCGGATAATGTTATCATAGCCCATGAGATAATTCACACAATGAGAAGTAATAAAAAACGTAAAATTGGCTATATGGGTCTAAAGATCGGCATGTCGAAGGATTTTGACAGAGTGGAATGGGAATTTATCTTACAGACCCTAAAGAGATTGGGTTTTGGGAAAAACTGGTGTGATCTTATTGCACAATGCATTTGAACCACATCAGCGGCTGTCCTAATAAATAGTTCTCCCACTTAATTCTTTAAACCTACTCGGGGTTTACGGTAGTGAGATCCCCTTTCTCCTTACCTGTTCATACTTTGTATGGAAGGTCTATCTCGGGTCCTAAAAAATGCGGAGGATAATGGAAAGATCCGTGGGATTAAGGTGGCAAACGGGGCTCCTCCAATTTCTCACCTTATTTTTGCAGACGATTGTCTTATCTTTGCTATGGCAACCAAAAATGAATGCAAAAATCTCATTTCTATTCTGGACTCTTTCAGTAAAGGATCTGGTCAGCTAATAAATTAACAAAAGTCTGGTATCTTTTTCGGAAAAGTGTAGGAAATATGGAGGCCAGGGAAATAATTGAAATAATGAAGGTGGGAAGAATTAAGCAAGAGGAAAAGTATATCTACGGGTGCCGTTGTTCACCCACAGATCCAAAATCCAGTGCTTTGAACCAATAGTAGAAAAACTAAAAGGTAGATTACTGGGATGAAGGGGTAAGCGGCGAGGAAAGCTGTCATGATTAAACATGTAGCTGACTCATTAAAAACTTATCAAATGACATGTTTTGTCATTCCTAAAAACATCACAAAAAAAATGGATGCCCTAAATATAGCTTTCTTCTGAGGGAACAAGGAAGGAAAGACTAATGGTCTGTGCCCTATAAAATGGTCGTATCTCTATCTGCCCTAAGAATTGGGAGGGCTAGGTTTCAAAAATTATTCTGAATTCAATTTAGCCATGATCATTAAGGTGGTATGGCGCCTTATCCATAACCATGATTGTCTATGGGGAAAAATCATGAAAGCTAAATATTTCAAATTGTGTTCTCCCCTGGATCTTGTCAAAGGAAAACCTAGTCCAAATAATTCTTGGCTTTGGAAGTGTCTCTGGAAGGGATTGAAGATTGTACAAGATAATGCGGTCTGGAGAGTAGGAACTGGCGAGATTGTCCAAATTTGGAATCATAACTAGATTCCGTTAAACTACCCAAACTCTATAGCAAATGAAGATATAACACCATAAATTCAAAATACTTTGACCCATGTAAATCAGTTGTTCATCCAAGACTCTAAAGAGTGGAATGTAGACTTCTTAAACCAAGTCTTTCACCCCAGGGTTGCTGAAAATGGAAAACATATTCCTTTAGATAACAACCACGATGATGGAGACCACTTAGTGTGGTTAACAAATAGAAAAGGAGGAATTTCGGTGAGGAAAGTGTATAACTTCCTAGTCAAATATACTTTACAAACAGAGAGAAGGGTGAACAATCCTAGTACTTGGAAAAGAATTTGGGAACTAAAAACAGTCCCAAGAATCCAAATATTTATGTTGAAAGTAGTCCATGACATTCTCCCTGTCAACAAAAAGCTCCACAATAAAATCAAAGACATTGCCCCTGCCTGTATGATGTGCAGAAGTGGAGATGAAACTTTAAAAACATCTTATTGGAATGCAACTTTAGCAGGATAGTATGGTTTGGAATGGGTTTAAAACAGCCGGTTGGCCAAACATATTGGACGATAAAGAATTGGTTTCACTTGTGGTATTTGCATAATTCACCTGGAAACCAAATATATTGTGATTTCCCAGCCTGGTGCGCAACCATCTGCTGGTGCATTTGGAAAGCACGTTGTCTAAATTGTTTTGAAGGTGTCAAACCTAATCCACAAACCACTATGTCCCTAATCAAACATTACTTATTGGCTCAATAGACTTCCCTAAAACCATTCAAACCAATAAGAAACCCTTCCATTCAACAGAGATAATCTGCAGTTACAGACACAAAAAAAAAAGGAATGCAACATACACATCCACTCCATTATCAGCAATGAAGGATATTTGGAGGCAACAATTTTGATTGTAACAAACGAAAATGATGATATCTCACTAGTGGAAAACAACCGATTTAAGATAGTCAGATAGTGTTGTTTTAACGAGTTAAACGGCACTTTAAGATTGCCGTTGAAAGTGTTGTAGATTCAGTGTCTTTTTCTTGAACGACACTTTCGAATTGCCCCTAAATTACGATGCTTTCAGGGTGCCGCTAGGCACGACACCTGGACTACGTCGTAGATTTAATTCATTTTAATAAAAAATAAATGAATCACATCTAGCTGACTGATTACAACCATTGTGACTGGACTGAAATAATTCTGATTCATAACTCAAATTATACTGAAATTAAACTTGGATTTATAAACTCAAATTACCATTCCATTGAACGAATCAGAACTCAAATTACACTGAAATTAAACTTGGATTTTTAAACTCAAATTACCATTCCATTCATAAATTCAGTTCAAAAATAATACAACAAGATTTTAATATTGAATTGACACCACCAATACAGGACCTAATAAGTTCAAGATTTTTCTTAAATGTAAGGGCTACAATTCCTATTAAGTTAGAAGGTTTCTTAATGACAAGTGCAAACCGGCAAAACGATAAGCTTCCGGATGATCAAATAAGCCCACACTTCCGCACCTGCATCAAAAATAGTTTCAACATCAATTAACCAAAATGAACTCCCAAAAATTATGATGGCATTTGAAAAAAGTTGGGTCATCAAATACCTCGAATCTCCCACCGTAGGCCTCTTAGGATCAGCAAATCGAACTGTTAATGGCTGATCACAACCCTGTTTAGCAGGAAACAAAGGTTACGAAAAGAAGTTAAACGAAAGAAAGACAAGTGGGCCTCATGCTAAATTATTCATCAGAAGCTTACTCTCATTAAATAGGTTCCATTAAGCGCAATTATAGCGGCTGCTGCCATATCTCTATGAGAAAATTTAACAAATCCACATCCTTCAAAAAATGTAACGAACATATTAGAAAAAAGAGTATACACCCATGAAAATTTTGACATGCTTTTCAATGAATTTTATACTGGAGCATTTGTGGCGATACAAAAAGATGAGAAGAAGCAATTCTCCACTCAGTAATGTACACGAAAAACAATTAGAGCATTCCAGATCAAAAGACCACCATTCCATAGTTTTTAGAAAGAGGATAAGGATGTATATGTTTAAACAGCCACAATGGGATATCATTAACACGTAAAAGACATGCTTTTCCCATATGCACAGTCAAACCTACACGTACCGTAGTTGGGAATAAGGTACTTAAACCTTCAACCTCTGGTATCTTTGCTCAAAGGACCAGAGTCTGTGCAGATAACATATGCAAGCACCATGTCTATGTGTGTGCACATGGGACAGTGTGTGTGTGCGCGCGCACATGGGAGAGAGAGACAGAGAGATTACCGCGACTTTGCTTTAGATCATCCCGCATAACATAAACATCTCCTGCCCGGCCATAAGGAGCAAAAATCTGGCATATGGAAATATGGAAGAGTATTATAACTTCGATACATGAATTGAGATTTCTATAAATTGAAAAGATGTCAACTAAAAGCTAAATGGGACCCTATAGACATCAATTAACAATATTTATTTACTTTGAAGCAACATTTTGAAAAGGAATAGTGTCTGAGGTGGAACAGGATGAAGGTTTTGCAAACCCAGTATGAGTACCACTGTATTTCGTTTATGGTAGAGATTAGTAATACAACTACTCACTGAGTGGGAACATACCTCCTCGATTTCTTTCTCTGCAGCGTGTCTGTTCATAGATCCAACGAACAACTTGTGCTCAACTGCACCTACCATAGACGAACATAATACAAAAAAATTTTTTAAGAAAATTAAACACAATCCAAGAATGATATATAAACTGAATTAGGAAGACAATTACCAAGGCGCTCCCGTTCTCCATCAGCATATCTAACTTGTATAGGGCCTGTTCCCTGAAAAACGGAAATAAAAATGAGTAAAAACAGATAAATTTATATAAGGAGACTATTAAGACCCAAAAAAGCAATAAACTCACCCCAGGTAAAGTGTATTGATTGTGCAAAGCTCTAATGGCCCTCTCAGCATCCTCTGAAGTTGCATAATTTATGGAACAGCATCCTGCAGAAGTAAAAGAGTTGGCATCCTGACAACATTAGGCTATTGCTACCCTTCTATTGTGCTCTAAAAAAGTATACACAGATAACTGAAAGTGAAGAAATTGTTGTAAGCTAAAACTAATCCAACTTCAATCATCGAAAGAACGAAAAATTATATAGAACCAAAAAGAACCAAGGAAAAAAAAAAGGATTAACACCATAATTGCATATGCTAAAAAAACATTCCCACAATTATAATTGAAAATCAAGGATAAAGAAAAGTTATAATCCAATGGAGAACCATTTTAGTCTAAGTACGCATTCAAAAGAATTGTATCAGGTCGATAAAATTGATAACAAGCATGGTAAATGGAGTTAAAACTCAAGTAAGGAATCAATATAAGCATCAGAACAGCAGTTCGCAAAGAGAACTTCCCAAAACAGCAGATCCATTAAAGCTATCATTGCCACTTCCACTACCAAGTTCACAAGGCAAATCAGCATTTCACAATACTGCCAGTAGCAAAGCTGCCATCAGAATATCCATCCCTGCCTTTACCACCATGACCACCACCAACACTAACTACCTTGCTCAAAACATTACCTCGACCCACACCTCCCGTGCAACCTGCATTACACATGAAACAACTACTTACTTATTAATTAGTTAATACTTTGCTTCTCATTTATTGGTTAAGAGTCTGACAATACTGATATGTAAGGATAAAGGACAAAAATGAATGTATATTGACGACAAAGAGTATAGGGTGCATCTAAAAAAAATGAAAAAACTGATCCTAAAGTCACCCACTATGTTAAAATACATTCTTGTAAATCTGTTAAGTGTTCAGAAGTAGGATAGAGCTTCCGAACCACTATTCGCAGGGGAACTACCCCAGTTATCGGCACTTGGCGCTGCACAACTACATCTGTCAAAGTCTTGTAGGTGCAGAAAGATACTCTTCCCTATAAAATAACAAAAAAAACAATGTTATTTCAACCAATAAACTGGATAACAGTATAGGGAAATTAGCTTAATGACCTAGAAACCAATTTAATGTAAGCCAGTTAAAGGGGTTTCCATAAAATTAACTCATAAATACAACATGAAATTGTGTGGAATTGGTGGTACACCCTCCATGGGTTAATCTGGAAGAACTCAACCAATATATATGTTGCCATATTTGGCATCGAGGATCCTCGAACTGCAAAAAAAAGACCAGTAACTAATGAGCAAAAAAACAATTAACATAGCTTTCACATGGGAGGATACTCGGATACAATCTAGATGTAACACTGAATATACATGGATGAAGAATCCAGGTACTATAAAAGAGGTACAACAACCTGGAATAGAATCTAAGATCTAAACAATAAAAGGCCAGCAACAGTCACTAAATGAAATGCATAAACAGCATTACCGGAGTCAACAAGGACACTGAACCTTCAAATCTATATTACGAGAGTAAACAACTTCATCCTGGAACTTTGCATTGTGAAATGATGAATCACTCTGTCCTTTAGAGGCGAAATCAGTAGAGCCCCGGAAGTCTGCATTTTTCTGCAAGGAGGAGAAAGATACTTAGTTAAGTCATGGAACAATGTGTTGGGAAAATGGATAACATAGTTAAGTCTTTACTGCAATTTTCTATATACAAAGACATACATTTCTACAGTGCTTCATATATCCAAATAGAAAGTAGCATGCATACACAATCCGAGCAACAATAAGAGCTCTCACAACATCAGAAGGTGACGTAATTACCCATGCTTTTTTCCTTCATCAATCTAATGTAGTTGTAAACAAGTGGGAGCCGAGTCGCAATGCCTGCACACATGTCGAACACATGGTTAGTGTTTTAAATTTAAAATACAATATCAGCAACATAGAACAAATGAACAAAAAAGTAGGTCATGGGATGCAGTTTCACAAACATCAGTTTACATCAGTTTCACAAACATAAATTGGGCGATCGGAATAGCTTCTCTGTAGGCCCTGCTACGACACCAGACTCATGATTATGTTGGATTGGAATTCCAAGTACCCTTTGTAAGGGTATAGAGAGCTCTTAAACTACAATTCGTTTGCTTCATTCAGGTCACTAAGAGGATTCCACATCATTAAAGACCAATGCACTAGTATTGCAAGCAGAAAAGTGTTTTTCATGCAGGGAGATAGTTACCATCACCACCAGCACTCTCTCGAGCTATTCGGATTCCCTCTCCCAGTCACCACCAGCGCTTTCTTAAAAACACAGATTTACCACCACCAATGGTTTCTCATTTTCTTTCATATACATCCTATGCACCAAATATTATTTATACAAAATAAAACTTATCAATACAAGACTAAAACTAACAAATCAAACCCAATATCAGAATTATAACTACCACACAACTCATAGAATTTTGTTTGACAAGAATTATAAATCCAAAATCCAACATCAGAATCATTAAGAACACCCAATTTTGATTGACAAAAATTCTGGATGACTTCCAATTACTTCATTAACACAAGAGTAACACCAAATGACCTCAAATAAATTCACTAACATTGAATTGATTTGAAACAAGTAAAACAGAGGGAGGAGAAGTTATACCTGAAGGCTGAAAATCTTCAAAAAAATGCAAGTGAAGATGTACAATGTTCTTCTACAATAAAAAATGAGTGATAATTAAAACCCTGTCAACAAAATCAAACCTTAACTTATATGATAAAAAGTAGGGTAAAAATAAATTACAATCCCTAGCTTTTACCTGATAAAATTTGTCGAAATCAAACCCCTAACAGCAAGCATGAAAAGGAAATTGTGAAGAAAAAAGAAAATGGGTTTCTTTCGAACATGAAATTGTTGCGACACCAAACCTGCCTGCTATCTTTCCTTATTTAGATTTACTTTAATTACTACATAGCTTTCCTAGTTTGATTAGAACTTCTTTTTATTTGCATTACTTGCTTATCAAGCAATTACGTAGTATAAATATAATGCTTGAGTTTGTATGAAGAACACAACTAAATTAATACAACTCAGTTTATTAAATTCTTCTTCTCTTAATCTTCTACGCAGAGGTGGTTAACCCCCGATTCAAAGGGTTTTATCTAGGGTTCTTGTTCTTCTTTTCCTGTGTTCTAGCTAGTGTTTGGTCAAGGACCCTAACATCTGGTTCAGAGACGGTTTTGATCAGTCCCTAAATTTTACCAATTTTTTTTTTAGAGTTGTCTTATACAGAGAATTTAAAACTAGTTCAAGATAGCCTTATTACTGTTGGTCAAAAACTTGACACTCTTGTCACCACCATTAACAACAACCATACTCACGATGAAGAAGCTCGTGACAGGAAGAAAGCTGAAGACAAACAACTTCGTGAAGAAGACCGTGCTGCTAGGAAACTAGATTTATCTGAACCTACAACAGAGCTGTCTAATACTCTTACAACAGATCTAACAGCAGCCTTAACCACAACTTTGGGAACCACCTTACGTGCAGTGTTTCGAGAATTTATTCCACAGCTTACTCAGCGTAATGGTGCTCCACCACCTCCACCACTTCCACCTCCTCCTGGTGGTAATGAAACTACTATTCGAGTTGGTTCAATCAGTCTAAAGTTCCCAACTTTTGATGGTGATGATCCAGATAGTTGGATTTTTAGTGCAGATCAGTATTTTAGCTTGCACGCTGTTGCTGACAATATGAAACTTGCCATCGCTTCTGCACATCTTAAGGGTGATGCCAATGCTTGGTATCGTTGGAAAAGGACAACAACTGCTGTGACTACATGGCTAGAGTTTTGCTCTCTTGTTCGTGCTCGTTTTTCTACTGAGAAATTTGTTGATGCTAGAATGGCAGTTAGCACAATTAAACAGAAAGGTACGGTTCGTGAACACATACCTGAGTTTGAAAGACTGTTGAATTTTGTAACCGATTTACCTGAGGATCACTTAATCAACTGTTTTATGCATTCATTGAAACCGGATATTGGTTCTATGGTTAAACTACTTGAACCTCAAACCTTAACTGCGGCTTTCACAAAGGCAATTAATCAGGAAGATGTTTTACTAGCAGCCAAACAACCTTATCGTCCTCCTCAGCTTAGATCTTCAACCACTCCTTCGCCTAATCAATTTAAACGAAATACCTTACCTCGTGGAGCTAAAAGACTTAACTGGGAGGAACAAAAAGAAAAAAGGGAGAAGGGTCTTTGCTTTAATTGTGATCAATTGTTTACTCCTGGTCACTTGTACTTAAAACCGAGATTATTGATATTAGATGGAGCTCCAGAAATGGTTGAATTGGATACACAAATAGTGCATGAAGAGACTGTAGTGATGTCTGATGATGAAACTGAAGCTACTACAACGTTACATTCTCTTATGGGTTCTTCTTTTCCAAGAACTATGCACGTTAAAGGTTTTTCTAAAGCTCAGCCTCTTACAATTTTGATTGATTCTGGTGCCACCCATAATTTTCTTCATCCTGCATTAGCTAAACGATGTGGTTATTCTTTACAAGCTAAAGATAATGCACTCTGTGTTACTGTTGGTGATGGTGGTCAGTTAAATACATTGGGAATTTGTTTCGATGTTCCAATTAAAATGCAAGACTATACTTTCACTACTGATTTTCATGTCTTGCCAATTAGTGGCTGCGATGCTGTGTTAGGAGTACAATGGCTGCGAACATTAGGAAAGATTTCTTGGGATTTTGATAAATTAATTATGGTTTTCAACATTAATGGCACCGACATCCAATTATTGGGTCATAATTCTTCTACTGTCATGATTTTGGACGGTGTGCCCATGCAACTATATTATGGAATGCATAACAGGTTATGCAACAACTTTTGTAGATGCATAACAGGTTATGCAACCATTTTCATAGCTGCATAACAAATTATTCAACCATTATGACCAACATCAATACATCCGTAGCATCCCAACCAACAACGCTAACTCCTCAAACTCAGCTTATCCAGCCATTATCCTCCATCCGTAGCTTCCCAATCCACTACTACCCGGCTTTCTAAATCCAGACCATCTGAATCCTCTACTCCACCTGCAAACACCCATTATGCACACACACCCATTGTAAACCAACAGCAACACCATTTGAGAAAGAGAAACATTGAGAAAGAGAACTACTAGAAATAAGAAAATCTGAGTCCCAGTTCACCTGTCCACAATCTAATCCTACTTTTTAGTCAAGTAGTTTATAAAAAGAAAAATTGATATATGACGGTAAATGATCTGGAGTTATGACTGTTGTTCAAGGGAAATGTTTTGCCGAAATCGACAAATATTGTGCGAATACAGAAATCGCAAACCAATCATAAGTCACCAGTGGAATACTATACAGTATACAAGTAGACTTAGAAGGCGTACGATTAAACTTCGGCAAGATATAGGTTGGAGACTTCCTAGTATGTCAAAACTAGATTGGCTTCTGAAATTCCTAAACCGTAAGTGAGAGAAAATTAACAAATTTATTTAGTACAGCTGCAGTTGTCCACTTCATGCTACATTTAGTGGCTCATGAGCATCATGGCCTTATAAACCTCATTTTTCTCGTGTTGTATTCTAAATTATCATAACAATACTTCAGAAAAATGCAAGGAAGATTCTATTTGTAATTAATCACCTAATTGAACCCAAATCTACTGTACAGAACACTAAATTAACTATACAGAACACTAAATCCCTGAATTGAACCCAAATCTATACTAGAAAAAACTAAAATGTGATTGAGTAAAAGAAAAAAATGTAGAACTAGTAAAGATAGAAAGATAGTAGGACTGATTGCACCATACGGACCTGTTCAATCTTGTTCAATCACGGCTCAAAGTCCCACCAACATGTTAAAAATGTAAACTTGATTTTTAGTTTAGAAGTGTCTAGAATTATCTAGGCCCAACTAGAAAGTGTAGACTAGTCTAGAGTACTCTAGCCCATCTAGAGTCTTCAAGGTTAAATTAGAGCCCAAATTTTCTAGAATATTCTAGTCAATTGTAAAGTGAATGAGTCATGAATATTCTAGACCAAACTAGAGTAGTGAAGAGTTGGTTGAGAGCTCCTATAAATAGGGAAGTAGACATTGTGGGGAAGGTGTAATTGAGTGAAAACCCAAAGTGGGTAGTGAGGTCAGTAGAAGAGAGCAAAGTGAGTCTTTGTTAGAAAAGTGTAAGGTCTGTGTACGACCAGTTTTGAAAAGTAATAAGAGTTGTTTTTCTCCCAACCACAGTAGAGTGATCAATGAAACCTTTGAGCGAGTTTTAGACATTTTTCAATCCTTCTTCAATACCCATTTAGCCATTAACCCCATAATCATTTCCAACAAAGTGGTATCAGAGCAAATAAGATCCTAATGGCTAGTGAAATGTTTCCTTTTCACGTTCCTAAACTCACTAAAGACAACTATGAAAATTGGAGCATCCAAATGAAGGCGTTACTAGGCTCGCAAGATGCTTGGGAGATAGTAGAGAAAGGTTATGTCGAACCGGAGGATGAAGCGGCGCTTTCGCAAAATGAAAAAGATGCGCTGCGCATTTCAAGAAAGAGAGACAAGAAGGCTCTCTACCTCATCTATCAAGGAATGGATGAGTCTTCGTTCGAGAAGATATCGAGAGCTGTTAATGCGAAGCAAGCATGGGAGATTTTGCAAAATTCCTTCAAGGGAGTTGACAAAGTAAAAAAGGTGCGTTTGCAAACTCTAAGAGGTGAGTTTGAATCTTTCTCCATGAAAGAGCCCGAATTAATATCGGATTATTTTTCAAGAGTTTTAGTTGTTGTTAATCAACTAAGAAGAAATGGCGAGGTTATGAGTGATAGTCGTGTGATCGAAAAAATATTGCGGTCACTTGTTCCTAAATTCGACTATATCGTTGTCGCAATTGAGGAGTCAAAAGACGTCGATTCCATGACCGTGGACGAGCTCATGGGATCGTTACAAGCCCATGAAGAAAGAATGAGAAAGAGAAGCAAAGAGGGAGTGGTAGAACAAGTTCTACAAACAAAGCTCACTTTGAAAGACAAAGGAGAGAGCTCTAGTAGTAATGCTAGAGGAAGAGGGCGCGGCTACTATGGCGGAAGAGGAAGAGGCAAGCAGAATAACGATGATCAGAGGGGCCAAAGGTCAAGCTTCACAAGAGGTCATGGCAGAGGAAACAATTCATGGCGCAACAATAATAGGCCAAGGTATGACAAATCTCAAGTTGAATGCTATAATTTCCATAAGCTTGGTCATTATGCTTCAGATTGTCGATCTTCTTCAAATAATGTCGAGGAGAGAGCAAACTACGCTAGTAAAGAAAATCAAGAAGACCAAACCTTGTTGGTAGCATGCAAAGGAGGTGACTACGATGAAAATTATACATGGGTGCTTGATACGGGAGCAAGCAACCATATGTGCGGCACGAAGGAGAAGTTCGTGGAGCTTGATGAATCAGTTTCCGAAAACGTGACGTTAGGAAATGGAGCGAAAACTCCGATGAGTGGTCTTGGAAAATTTTTGATTCGGTTAAAAAATGGAAGCCATCAATTTATTTCTAATGTTTATTATGTCCCTAACGTAAAAATGAATATATTAAGTTTGGGACAACTCTTAGAAAAAGGCTATAAAATGAATATAGAGAACCTTAGTCTTTTTATAAGAGATAAGAGAGGAAAGTTGATTGCCAAAGTGTCGATGACGGGGAATAGGATGTTCTATTTGAACATTCAAAATGACGTCGCGAGATGTCTGACCGCTTGTTTGAAAGACTCGTCATGGCTCTGGCATCTTAGGTATGGACATCTAAATTTTGGAGGATTAAAGTTACTGTCCAAACAAAAGATGGTTAGAGGTTTGCCAAGAATAGACCACCCGGATCAATTGTGCGAAGGATGTTTACTTGGGAAACATTTCAGAAAAAGTTTTCCTAGGGAAACATTGACGAGAGCCACAAAACCACTACAGTTGGTTCACACAGATGTTTGTGGACCAATAAAGCCAAGCTCGTATGGTGGAAATAACTATTTCCTCATATTTGTCGACGATTTTAGTCGAAAGACATGGGTTTATTTCTTGAAACAAAAATCGGAGGTTTTCTCCAATTTCAAGAAATTCAAATCCCTTGTGGAGAAAGAAAGTGGCTTTGAAATTGTGGCTATGAGATCAGACAGAGGAGGCGAATTTACTTCGAAGGAGTTCGAGTTTTACTGTGAATACAATGGAATCCGTCGGCCTCTTACGGTTCCATATACACCGCAACAAAACGGAGTTGCCGAAAGAAGAAACAGGACGATCCTCAATATGGCCCGGAGTATGTTGAAGACAAAGAGAGTGCCCAGGGAGTTTTGGGCAGAAGCAGTTGACTGTGCGGTTTACCTGATAAACCGATGTCCCGCAAAAAGCGTGTGGAACATGACTTCTTTAGAAGCATGGAGCGGAGTGAAACCCGGCGTCTCACACTTACGAGTATTTGGAAGTATCGCATATGCTCATGTGCCGAGTCAGCTGAGAACAAAGCTAGATGACAGGAGTGCCAAGTACATATTTATCGGTTATGACTCTCGATCCAAGGGATACAAGTTGTATGATCCAATTAATAGAAAGGTCATCACAAGCAGAGACGTGGAGTTCGATGAAGAAGGCATCTGGGATTTTGGTGTTCAAGAAAAAGATTATAATTTTCTTCCTATCTTAGAAGAAGAAGAAGAACAACCACCAGAACCAGTTGCTCCAGCTACTTCACCACCTCAATCACCTCCAGCAATGCAACATAATGATCCATCATCATCAGATGAAAGTTCAAGTGAAAGGCCCTTACGGACGAGGAGTTTAAACGATATCTACGGAGACAATATATCTCTATTTTGTTTCTTTGCAGATAGTGAACCAATAACTTTTGGCGAAGCCGTGGAAAGTGAAAAATGGAGAAAGGCGATGAATGAAGAAATGAAGGCTATTGAGAAGAATAACACCTGGGAGCTTGTAACACTTCCGTAAGGACAAAGAGCAATTGGAGTAAAGTGGGTGTACAAAGCCAAGAAAAACGCTGAAGGGGAGGTTGAAAGATACAAGGCAAGATTGGTTGTAAAAGGCTACAACCAAAGAGAGGGCATCGACTATGATGAGGCATTTGCTCCTGTCGCTCGTCTTGAAACTATAAGATTAATTATTTCTCTAGCTGCCCAAAATAGATGGAAAGTCCATCAAATGGACGTCAAGTCTGCCTTTCTAAATGGGCATCTTGAAGAGACAGTATACGTCGAGCAGCCGCCGGGGTACGAAGTAAAAGGAAAAGAAAATAAAGTCCTGAAGTTGAAAATGGATTTATACGGCCTAAAACAAGCGCCGAGAGCATGGTACAGCAGAATCGACAAGTACTTCCAAGAAAATAATTTTAATAAATGCCCGCATGAACATGCTCTCTATGTGAAGGTGAATGAAAAGGGAGATATGTTGCTCGTCTGCCTATATGTGGATGATTTGATCTTCACTGGTAATAATCCAATAATGTTCGAAGAATTCAAGAAAGCGATGACGAGAGAATTTGAAATGACGGATATCGGTCTTATGTCATACTATCTCGGGCTCGAAGTAAAACAACGGAAAGATGGAATTTTTATATCCCAAGAAGGATATGCAAAGGAAATCCTTAAGAGATTTAAAATGGATGAGTGCAATCTAGCAATCACTCCCGTGGAATGCGGAATCAAGCTATCAAAGCTCGATAGAGGGGAGAAGGTCAATCCGACTCTTTACAAGAGTCTTGTTGGAAGTTTGAGATACTTAACTTGTACAAGGCCAGATATTCTCTATGGAGTGGGGTTAATCAGTCGCTACATGGAAGCACCTACGACTATACATATGAAGGCTGCCAAGAGAATTCTGCGCTACTTAAAAGGTACGCTTGATTTCGGTTTATTTTACTCGTCATCAGACAAGTACAAACTCGTTGGATATAGTGATAGTGATTAGGCCGGAGATTTAGATGAAAGGAAAAGTACTACTGGATTTGTATTTTTCCTCGGAGATACGGGCTTCACTTGGAGTTCGAAGAAGCAACCGATCGTCACACTCTCCACTTGCGAAGCTGAGTACGTCGCAGCAGCATCGTGTGTTTGTCACGCGATATGGCTAAGGAGTTTAATGAAGGAACTTAAAATGGAGCAGGAAGAACCGACTACAATATTTGTAGACAACAAGTCAGCAATGGATTTAGCAAAGAATCCAGTGTTCCACGACCGCAGCAAGCATATCGATACACGATACCATTTTATCCGAGAGTGCATATCAGAGAATAAGGTACAATTAAAATACACAAAATCTAAAGACCAAGTTGCGGATATATTCACGAAACCACTAAAGCATGAGGTCTTCGTTAAATTACGAGAAATTCTTGGAGTTACTTCAAATCAAGTTTAAGGGCGGCTGTTAGAAATGTACACTTGATTTTTAGTTTAGAAGTGTCTAGAATTATCTAGGCTCAACTATAAAGTGTAGACTAGTCTAGAGTACTCTAGCCCATCTAGAGTCTTCAAGTTTAAATTAGAGCCCAAATTTCTAGAATATTCTAGTCAATTGTAAAGTGAATGAGTCATGAATATTCTAGACCAAACTAGAGTAGTGAAGAGTTGGTTGAGAGCTCCTATAAATAGGGCAGTAAACATTGTGGGGAAGGTGTAATTGAGTGAAAACCCAAAGTGGGTAGTGAGGTCAGTAGAAGAGAGCAAAGTGAGTCTTTGTTAGAAAAGTGTAAGGTCTGTGTACGACCAGTTTTGAAAAGTAATAAGAGTTGTTTTTCTCCCAACCACAGTAGAGTGATCAATGAAACCTTTGAGCGAGTTTTAGACATTTTTCAATCCTTCTTCAATACCCATTTATCCATTAACCCCAAAATCATTTCCAACACAACATACTAGTACCGATTCCTCCCACAAAGAAGTAAAGCGGAAGCATCAAATTAGTTAGGGTTTTTTCAAACTAAAAACCAATCCAATGGAAATTATCAGTAACCCATGAATTTTATATGATTGAGAAACCCTTACTCACTGTTAGAAGACTGTATGATCAGTATTTCATTGTTGCTTCTTCAAAATTTCTTCAATTCATCATAATCGAGATGTAAAACCTAAAAACGGAACATCGAAGTCGAATTAAAACCTAACGAATAATCAAAGTCGAATTAAACGAAAAAGAGAAAAGTTGAAAACAACAATCAAGAGTTTGAAAATCGATGGAACCCAGAGAAAATCAGTCACTTAGAAAACATCAACAACTTCATTTCTCTTCTCGCCTCACTCCGTCTCTAAAAGAAAAGGGAAGTTTGGCCACAAAAATATTATGGGCCTCTCCATAATATTTTTTTCAAATTTGGAGCCGCGCGTGAAGTTTCACACCTGTGGGTTTTATAGGACAAAAAAACTGAAAAATTGGTTTGGTGGTAGTTTTTAGTTTGATAACCAGAGGGCGAATACAATTAAGCTGTTGGGCTAAGTTCAAAAATCGCCCAAATAAGTATCCTAAAAGAATTTCTACCCAAAATAAGGGATGGGCTATAGCCTCACTTAGCCCCTTGCTAGGCCCGTCCCTGCTAAAAATTGAGAACATCATCTCTACACCGTAAACAAGGTAGGGAAGAAGAAGAGAGACCAAGAGAGTAGGGATAGAGGCGAATATAACCTGTTTTCTCTCTCTCTTCGTTGGATAGATAAGGTTTTGGTTCGTTTTCTAGAGAAAATCCAAACCATAGGATGGGAATATCTTACCACTGAAACAATACTATTCACACGTCGTTGTCTAAGCCAACTAAAGTCATGATACAACGACACTTTGACTTTAGTCAACGACTAAGCACTAAATATCGTTGTCTAAGTCAACAAGAGTCATAACACAATGGCATTTTAACTTTAGTCAACGACACTTTCCAGATGAGGTTGTATCGCGATATTTAGTTTATGTCGTTTCATGATGTCTCAAATAGGCCATTTTCCACTAGTGTCTCGGATATTGCAGGATTGCTTTGCAGGACAAGATGCACTCACAAAGCCCAGTCAGTAGGTGTGATAGCAGCCCTTCTGATAGCAAGGAGAAGAAACATGAAGAAAGTCAATCTCACAGTTGAAGATATTAGAGTTCGAAGACAAATCCAAAGGCAGGTGCAGAAGTGAGAGGAAAGCTTTGAAAATGTTATCTTAAATTTTGTTAAAAACTTATTTAGTTATTTTAGTTTATTAAAATGTAATCTATCTAATAGGCCAATCGGGCATGACTTAGCTGACAGTGCAAAAATATTTCTCAACTCTCCTGAGATAGGGACACATGGGGGACATATGATGCCCGAAAACTCTTTACTTTTTGTTTGTAATGCTAAGTGGGAATTTTTCTCTCCCATTTAGTCGGTTTTAATGTGTGGCTGTTCAAAAAAAAAAAAAAAAAAAA
>JAJJMB010016669.1:405385-435829 GCA_023531105.1 Papaver atlanticum | reverse complement strand
AATGCCACGGACTCGACATCGAACTATGAGCTGGAAACTTAAAGACGAGTTAGCTGGATTGTTTGATCTGGTAATAAACAAGAGGGGTCTACTGTAGGTCGAGTATTGTTAGCTAATGAATGCCGTTTAATTCCTTCAGCCATTAAAACACAGACGCTTTCATCAGCTATATAATTTTCGAACTTGTATACGCTGTCTTTAAGCCCAAAGTTATTTTTTCTGTCAAAACAAAAGAAAACTCATCATATAGAAATGCAATCCACCATGTCAACCCAACAACAACAACAAGATGGTCATATAATAATGTTTCCATTCATGTCTCATGGTCATTTCACGCGATTTATAGCCTTAGCAAAGTTTATCTCTCGAAGAAAACCCAACACTAAAATCACTATTGTAAGTACTCCTCTCAACGTCGAACACCTTCAATCGACCCTCCAAACATCAGAAACCAACAGCAATATTGGTTTAGCTGAGATTCCTTTCTCTAGTACTGATCATGGCCTACCACCCAATTCTGAAAGCCTTGATTCTTTACCACCTAAGCTAATCCCAACATTCTTCTACGCATTAGAAACGCTAAAACCTTCATTCGACAATTTTATACTCGAAACCATAAGAACTGAAAAACTTGTCCCTAGTTGTATTATCTTTGATCTTTTCCTTGGTTGGGTTACAGATACTGCCAAACGTGTCGGCACGTTTAGTTTTTGTTTCCTTGATGCTGGGTATGGAGCGGCTATGTATTTCTCAATCTGTTTACATTTCCCACATCGTACAAATGATGATTCCAATGAGCTTATTGAAGAATTTCACGTACCTGAATTCCCTGATACGTGTCGATTACATTTATCTCAACTTATTCCGATGTTAAGATATTCAAACAAAGAATCCGCATTTGGTAAATTTGCTCAGAGACAGATTTCTCTTATGTTGAAATCGGATGGAATGCTTTGTAATTCTGTTGAAGAAATTGACGTTGTGGGTTTGGAAATTCTTAGAAATCTTATGGAGTCAAAACGAGTTTGGACTGTCGGTCCTTTACTTCCTTCATATTTACTACACGGTCATCAAAATAAGAACAATGGGTCTGTTGTTTCACACTTTAGGAAAGAGAAAGAATTTGGGATTTCTCCAGAGAGTTGTATTGAATGGTTGAATCATCAAAAACCATCCTCAGTTCTATACATATCATTTGGTTCTCAATTTACAATTAGTGCTCCAAAAATGATGGAGTTAGCTCTGGGTTTGGAGAAGAGTGGCAAGAATTTTATATGGGTATTAAGGCCACCAAGTGGATTTGACAGTAAGTCTGAATTCAAATCGGAATGGTTGCCAGAAGGATTTGTTGAGAGAATGAATGAAACACAAAAAGGGCTGCTGGTCAAAAGATGGGCTCCCCAGTTGGAGATACTATGTCATAGATCAACAGGGGTATTTCTTAGTCATTGTGGATGGAATTCAGTCTTAGAGAGTTTGAGTCAAGGGGTACCCATAATTGGATGGCCCTTATTTGCAGAGCAACATTATAATTCAAAGATGATCCAAGAAGAAATGGGGGTTTGTGTGGAATTGGCTAGAGGAGATGAAGGTGAGCTATGCAGTGAAGATGTGAAGAAAGTAATTGAACAAGTAATGGACGGTAGTAAAGGAGAAGATATGAAGAACAAGGCAACCGTAATTGCAGAGAAAATTGGAACTGCAATGAGAGAATATACAGATGAAGCAGGTGGTCATCAGAAAGGGTCTTCTATTAGATCAGTTGATGAGTTTTTTGCAACTATAACTTCTAAAAAAGTAGCTGATGCAGAAGAGCGTGCAATAGGCTAACTTGAGGCTATGGACTGTACCAGCGAAATATAGCTCAAGAAGGATCCGTTTGGTGGGAAATAAGCCGATGAGGCGATGGTCAAGTTTCGCTTTAACAACTTCTTCGTATTTTCAGTATTTAAAATAATTTCGAATCTACTAAAAATTGCAAATTTCAAGTATAAGTCGGTTTTGGATTTTTTCACCATGTCTTGCCGTAAATTTAGGTTTTTTTTCTTCCCAAGTCTCTTTAACTCTGTCCAACTTATTATTCCATTCGGTTTATTGGTTAATAAAATTCATCTTTTGTTAACTTTTCGGATATTTATGGGCTTATCTACATAATTTTGTACCAACTTTGTCTATGCTTAGACATAGGGGTGTTGAAATTGCTTCAGATAGATGTCATTTCTGTCAGACATAGGTGGAAGATGCTGACCACATTTTTGTGAACTGTGAGTATGCTCATGAGGTTTGGATGCATTTTTTGAAGGCTTTTAACAAGCAATGAGTAATGCCTGCTACTCTGCAGAGTTTATTTGAAGTATGGAGTCAGTGCAATCTCAAAGGTAAATGTAGGGATGTTTGGGGGAAGATACATTATGTTATCATTTGGCATCTATGGCAGCAGAGAAATGATAGAGCCTTTGGTGCTAGACACAAGTCTGTGTCTGAGTTAATTCTGCTAATTAAGCAAGATATTGTTCTTTTGTTTCATGAGAAGATTACCTTTAAACATATTCCTGTAAGGTCAATTTTATTTAACTGGGAAACGGTTCTTCACTCTTAATATAAGTGATTGAAACCTTCCCTGGGTTGTACATATTTTTTCTTTTTAATTGAACCTTTTCTTTTCAAAAAAAAAAAACTTTTCAGATATTTAATGAAGTTTTATCATTTATTTCGTACATCATTTTCGTGAGTTAAACAAGTGACCGTAGTTTTAACCTATATGTTAATGTGAGAAGCTCTATTATGCTCCAAATGTAATATGTTATTTGGACAGAGAGAAACAGGAGGGTGATGGGGAAGAAGAGAGGCAGAGATAAAGATGAAGTCATTATAGAGATGTAGGATCTATTCCTAACTGGTTTCACGCTTTCTCCTTCAGGGACCTTATATCTCTGGGATAATGTTATGAATTGTAATTAATCGATATTGACCTGAACTCGGGCTTGGGTTGCGGGCTCAAGTTGTAACTATGCTTTTTATTCTCAATAAAAATTGGGGTGTTGAAGTAAAAACAAAATATGGAATAACATTAGAAGGGAAAACTCTTATTGATTAGAGATAAGTTACATATGACATAGGTCTAAGCCTCTATATATAGAGTTACGTCTATATGGGATGCACATGCATGGGCCCAAGGCCCTAAAACATTCCCCCTTGTGCGGTCCAATATTAGTGCTTCATATGTAGTGCTTTATATGTAGTCCTTCAGATGTAGTTCTCTCCTCGATGACCATCGTATCTAAGTCTATTGCCTCGTTAAAACCTCGCCTGGAAAATCCAGATGGACAAAATCTGAACTGAGAAAAAAGAGTACAATATTAAGAAAACTTAGAACAGAGTTGAACTCGCATATGTTGCCACATTAAAACCTTGATAAGGAAAAACCCGGTGGGATAAAACCTTGAGGAAGGGAAAAGAGTACAATGCGATAAGTATGAAAGTATGTGTTTGCTGAATACCCATACACAATATCTTATCTATGTTTATATATGATTGATGAACATTTAGTATTGATACGCAATAGTATTATCAACACCACTAGTTGACTTGTGCCGAAAACTGTTGTGATGCAATCCTTGCTTTGTTGTGCTGATTCTAGCAGTGGTTTCTCTTGACAAACTATCGAGTTTCATTTATTTGATTATTATATTGTTCAACAATTATATCAATGCAATCTGCAGGTCGTCATCATTTATCATGTAGTTCGTGTAGTTATGGTTGCGTAGATAAAAACCTTGCCGAGTAACAAAAACCTAGTGGGAAAAACTAATATCGATCGAAGAGAAAAAGAGTACAACACAACTTCACATTTCAGAGTTAAATATGTCGACATCACATCCTTGGATCCTCCCTTGATGTCGGAATCTCCCCCTGATTCCATTTCGAGGAGTTTCCAGACAGTTCCTTTAGTCATATGACTTAGTAAATAAGTCAGTCATCTCTCCACCTGATTACTTTCATGAGTGAAGAGATTATTATTACTTATAAATCAACAACTTTTTGATTGCAATTCCATTAGCAGTCCTGTTTATGTCTTTGTAGGGATAAAAAAAACTCATGTCAATGGTTCCTTTTTAAGTATATGATTATATTCATTATACCGTTTCGAAGAGACTACGTTGGCGCTGAGTTATATCTAGCTAACAAGTTCATTGAGGATGAAATATTTGTTCGAGTACATTATACTAAGTACAACAATGCTTTTATTGCACTTAATACACATCTTCATCATATTCCTTTGTAAGAAATTGTCATTTACTTACATTTGAACCACGACTAATCTCGGGAGTGCTAGCAGGATGCATGTCCTTTTTAAACTGCCTAACAATTTGGACATATGCAAACTAGTGGGATAATATACCACAAGCTTGGTGTTCCATCGAGCTTTTCCATATTTTCATCTCGAATTTGAATTTCAAGCATCTTGTAAAAGCTTTTATTTCATTAAGAGTATATATATATATATATATCATGTCCATATCATCGACATAGATAGCTACAATTCGAATTCAGGAACTTTCTTTGTGAGTACGCATGGCATAATACCTGACTTTTTTTATCCCTTCCCAATCAAATAGTCACTTAGAAGGTTATACCAAATCCTCCTTATTGTTTTAATCCTTAAGTGAGCATTCCACTCTAATTTCAAACACTCTCTGTGATTTAAAGTCTTTGATTTGGGAAACAAAAGGCTATCATGCACTTTTGTAAACATTTTTAGACCTCAATCCTTGTAGAGATATGTATTAACCACATAAAAAATGTTGCATTTCAAGTCCTTTTGAAACTACCAAGCTAACTAAATAGTAGAACGCTATAAGATTCATTACAATATAGCAAACAATTTCAGGACTTTGTGAGATACCTCGCGCCACAAGGCGAGTCTTTATACTTTAAGACTTCATCCTCACTGCGCTTTGTGAGAAATAATCATGTATGTCACATAGGCTTTACACTTGGTTGGTTAGCACTACTACACCAAACACCTGTATATTTGTCAAAGAACCATGTTCCACCTGGATCATATAGGCCAAATATGCTCTTTATTGATATTACACAATAAAAAGCATGGTTCATGAAATAACTGGGGTCTAACAACCTCACCCAATATTTCGCTTAGCAATCTGTATGGACTAACTCCAATATACTTTTAAGAGAACCAACTAGACAGTCAGACTAAATCTTAATAAAAAGTATATCAAAGAGTTATATCTCAATTTCTCGATTCAATCCTTACTCAAACAAATAGAAATCTGCGAGCCTGATTGAATACAAGAGAAATAACTTGAACGGTACCAAAGACCAAAGTTCAAGGATCAATCAATTTCAATCAACAACCAAAGGTTGGATTTACCAATTAATCAATTAAACGCACAACCTGTGATATTTCAATTATATAACAAAATATAATGCGGAAAAGAAATAACACAGACACCATAAGTTTTGTTAATGAGGAAACCGCAAATGCATAAAAACCCCAGGACCTAGTCTAGATTGAAAACAAACTGTATTAAGCCACTACAGACATTAGCCTACTACAAACTAACTTCGGTCTGGACTGTAGTTGAACCCCAATCAATCTCACACTATCCAAGGTACAGTTGCGCTCCTTACATCTCCGATCCCAGCAGGATACTACGCACTTGATTCCCTTAGCTGATCTCACCCACAACTAAGAGTTGCTACGACCCAAAGTCGAAAACTTTAATAAACAAATCTGTCTCACACAGAAAAGTCTATAGGAATAGATAAATCTGTCTCCCACAGAAATACCTACGATTTTTGTTCTGTCTTTTGATAAATCAAGGTAAACAGGAACCACTCGATAACCCGGACTTATATTCCCAAAGAACAGCCTAAAATTATCAATCACCTCACAATAATCTTAATCGACTAGCGAAACAAGATATTGTGGAATCATAAACGATGAGACGAAGGTGTTTGTGACTACTTTTCTATCTTGCCTATCGGAGATATAAATCTCAATCCAATCTTACGATTGCACTCAATCACGATGGAAACAGCAAGATCAGATCACATAACTACAGAGAAAATAGTTGTGTCTGGATTCACAATCCCAATGAAGTATTTAAGTCGTTAACCTACAGGGTCTCGAGAGAAACCTAAGGTTAAAGGATAATCCACTCTAGCTTATATAACTAGTATCACATAGGAGGTGTATGGATTAGGTTTCCCAGTTGCTAGAGTTCTCCTTTATATAATCTCCAAATCAGGGTTTGCAATCTAAGTTACCTTGGTAACAAAGCATTCAATATTCACTATTGGATGAAAACCTGATTAGATTCAAGCTAATATCTTTCAACCGTTAGATCGAACTTAGATTTTTATACACAAATGAAATGTAACTTCATTTAGGTTTGAGTAACCGTACCTAAACGTGTACACCTAGTTGGTTCAACAATAGTTAACCAAGTGGTTAGCCATATGAGAACTTTCATATCAACCTTATTCATCTTCACCATAACTAGTTCAAATGACTCAAATGAACTAGTAGGAGAGTTGTTCAATTGCTTAGATCTCATAAAAGTATACAAGACACAATCGAATTGATTCATGAACATTATAGCCACGGTTTGCAAAGATTGCATTCCTTAGTATATATAAATGTTTTAGTTCATGAACAAACCGATTTTAGAAAGTAACCTACCTAAGTATGAGAATAGGTACACGTACATAAGTAACCGGATTGAATTTGTTTTCACTTTCAAACTCCAGCAGCAATTCACGGACGTGAACTTTCCGCCAGTACGCGTATGGGTACGCCTATTTTGGGTTCCCGATTTTGGACTTTTACACAGATGTGAAAACACACTCTTCTTATATCCAAAGATAGTTACATGTTCTAAACTCTCATTTCAATCATTAAAACATTCTTAGAGGATGTTATATAGTTGTTATTCACAAACTATTTTTCATCAAAGCGATTTTCAAGATATTGAAATAACCAACATGACTTTCGTCACGAGTAAAGATGAACTTGACCAAAGAGAAAGCTTACCAACACATATTTCGAGAAATAGATAAGCGAGATAAACTCCGCTCGAAATAGAAAATGTGTATAATCAAAGTCTATATAGCAATACGACTTTTGTCTCAAGATAGGAGATAGAGTAGATAGACTTTTGAGTGATAGATAAGTTCAAGTCTCAACATACCTTTTTGTCGATGAAGTTCCACCAGTTCCTTGAGTACTTATTCATCTTTGCATGATGAACGTCGTGGAGTCTAGAGCTAAACTACACTTACTATCCTAGTCCGAGACTTAGCTATAAGTAGACTAGAAATCAAGACTTATAGTTTTGGCAACTAAACTTGACAAAGAAGCTTGAGATAGAAACGCTTGCGAGTTCGACGTAGCAGTTCTCTAACAATCTCCCCCTTTGTCAATTTTAGTGACAAAACTATCAATACATATGGAATACAAAATAAATAAACACTAGGCCAAATGTAGGGTTTGGTGACGGTATGGAATTTCATATCATGACAGTTTTAAAAAAAAAAAGCGTCACATATCTTGCTGGTCAAAATTAGGTGACGGTTCCCTGAGATAACCGTCATTAATAGATGTTCCAAATTGTGACGGTTGTTCTATGTGTCACGGAAACATCTTACTGTGACGGGTAACCCTAGCAACTGTTACCTAAGTCAGCGTTACAGTGACATGGATGAACTGTTACCATTTTTGATATATAGTAAAGGTTGAGATAACACATGATACAAAATGACAGTATGGGTGTACCATCAAAACGGGTCATAGGATATATTACAGGTAAGGTGAACAAATGTCACAATAGTATTACATACTATGGCGACTGAATTCTTATTATAATTCTAAGATACCCTAAGCTAAGAAATTTGAAACATTGGTCTATATGAATAGATAATATGTATTGTTTGACATCTGTATGTTAAATTAAATTCGTTGATAGTGGATCCATTGGCACTAAACCATTTATTTTGTTTACAACTTCGACGATACTTCATTTCAATATTGCCCACTAGGTTGTTTACTAGTTGACCTCTGTTGATGTACATAGACAGATACACGATATGAAGAAAATGAAATTTTGTTGAAAACTTGAACATAAGTTTTTGTTTTTTTGTTTTTTTGAAGCAGAACATAAGTTCGTTGTTTGTTTAAAATTTGCAGCTTCTCATCCACATGCTTGATCTCCTTGGTTCTTCAACATTACTTGAAATCTTCGTCACTTCCAAGTACTCCAATGATTCCAAAGATATTCAAATCACATCATCGTTGTTGAAGATCCGTAGCCATGACAATGAGAAGACAATAGCTCTCAATCATTGTTATACAGTGTCATAGTATTATTACACAGCATAAAAGTTCAATTGTATCACAACTTCGACAACAATACTATGGTGATATGTATCACTCCTCCTTAGTCAATACTTCATTTCACATGAAAACCACTCCCCCTTACATAATGATCCTCAAACCATATGTATTTGTAGTGTGAACTACACATTAATTCTCCCCCTTTTTGTCAATAAAATTGGCAAAGGTACGAAAACTAGTGGGATCCTAATGAAATTTCCATAGAGACACTTCATGACCAAAAGAAAGCACATATCAACTTTTTATATGCAATCATATAGCCGAAACTAAATGTGAAAAGACGATGGTACCCAAATATACCTCAATCTAAAACTTTTCCACCTATAAGTCCTTTCTCCCAAAGTGATTGTCTATTGGCTGAGTCGATACATTACAACAAATCGGTTCACATTTTGTGTGATCGTCTATGGATACGAGATCAAGACAATACGACAACAAGATAACTTGCATGATTGACTATGGATACAAGATCGAGACAATACAACAACGAAGTATGATTACTTGATAATAGGTTCAAACTTAACCAAACACTATAGGATTGCTATCAAGTAATTAGGAATTAACGTTTATGTATTTTTCCTTCTAATTATAATAAAATCAATTATAATTGCGGAAATAAAAAAGTAAAAGACACAACAAGATTTTGTTAACGAGGAAACCGCAAATGCAGAAAAACCCCGGGACCTTGTCCAGAATTGAATACTCTCAGAATTAAGCCGTTATACAAAATCTAAACCAACTTCGTATAGTTGAGACAAAGAAACTAAACCTATAGTTCACCTAGTTCCCTCAATATCCCTGCGCCTCCAACTTGCAATAAGTCACGCACTTGGCCTTTGGTTCTTAATCCAAACAGTAAAGGAACAACAAATCTTTTCGTTAACAACTCTTTTCAATCAACGTGATATGATTTTGACAAAAGTCTCTTCCGTTTATCCCAATAAACTCCTTTGTAGGGTTATTAGATAAATCTATTCAACAACTACCAAGGTAATTGTTTAGATTATGCAATCAATAATAGGATCTGATCAAGATACTAAATACTGATGCCAATCTACTCATCTAATCAATCCAATCTATAAAAAGATAAACCGATTATAGTTGGATCCCAAGCCGATCAAGTTTTGTGCACACCAAAGATTATGAACTCAAATAAGAAATCTTCTTTATCTTCAAATCTTCTTAGATCTACAATAAACACCTGCACACAAACAACTTGAATCTCTTGTGATCAATCACACACAGAACGGAGTCTGTTAAGGATAGATTATCACAAGATTTCTTTAGATCTACAAACAGTCTAAAGATCCTCGTCAACACTTCGATCTAGTTTGAGTGAATCTTATATCAGAAGAGAAGATTCTCAAGCATAAACAAACTAGGTGCAATCAAAGTTCAACAACCGTTAGTCAATCAAATCAATCGAAAACTAATAATAAACTGCAATTATCTAGCTTCCCACCAACGGTACTCGTAGAGCTTCTCAATCCCAAAGAAGTCTTTAAAACGAGCGGTCGTAAAAGATTTCTCCTAATTAGGGTACTTTCCTCTCCGAATAGACGGCTCCACCAGTAACAACACAACTAGGTAGTTTTGCTGGCTCTAAGGATTTGTTTTCTCGAAATGAAAACTTCAATATTTATGAACCAAGGATGTTTGGACACCAAGGAATTTCCAAAACCGAATATTCTCAAAGATATGCAATAAACCCAAAATCGGTTTTCATAATTCCTGGAAATGCTCTGTCCAAATATTGACCGAAATCTCAATAGAAAATATCCAATTAGTAAATGCACATTACCAATTTTTATTTTCTAAAGATATGTATTTAATTGCTGGAAATTAAAAGAATATAAAATTAAAAACCTTAATTAAAAGATTCTCAATTTATTTCTATCCGGGATTCTCCTTTAGTTATTAAGGAATATCTTTGAACAATAATAGATAAGAATTACTGCACGTGTTCAAAGTATGTCGAATTCTTTACTTTGTAAATCCTTTTTCATATTTACAATCTTGGAACCGATGTGCCACACTTCCAAACGAGTTTAGAATTGGTTCATCTGATTTCCAAGAACTATGTGATTGATCAAAAACATTCAATCTCCATTCATGGGTTTAACGGTTCTACCAAACACAAAGTTCAGTTCTACCTCCAAGTGGCTACTAGGATCGGTCACACTAGTTTCCATAAAATGGCTAACTAAGTACCAGGATCGGTTACCACTATTTATGGTACTTACTTGTGATTGGTTGCACAAGTTATAGGATCGGTTAGACTAATTACTAAAACTTGTTAACCTACTAAAAGGATCGATTAAACATCTTGTTATTAGTCCCACCAAGTTCTAGGATCGGTTACCAAATGACTAGGAATGGTCACACCAATTACAAATATCGATCATACCATCTCAGGTGATTACTTAAGATTGGTTTTACTATTAAAAGTCATACCGATACATAAGTCAGGCATTGTGAATAGTTTTACCAAGATACATAAACAAGTTATGAGCGGTGATACTAAACACACATATTGGTAATCCAAAGATTTGCAATGAATAACAATACCAATAAGCCTAGCGATTTCCCTTTCGATTTACAAAACAAGTTTATGAATTGTACTTCCTTTAAACGAATGTAAAACATTGTTTCCTAGGACGAAATCTTCACCCATACCCATACATAATCACAATAGCATTCATACGATTATGTCGATGTCTTATATACGAAGTTCAAAAGATAGCCGTTATACTTGGTTTTATAATTCCTTTATACTACGTCTTACTAGAGTATAGTCATTCACAGCTTCGCAGTTATGTTTACAATATATCACGACTTGAAAAATATGTTAGGAATGAAACAGTCCAAGTCAAAATATTACTAACCTCAAGAAGAAGGATGATGTCGTCGTTGTAGATCTTTACTTCTTCACATTCTTCAAGTCTTCGAGTAATACTTGTATGTCTCATATCTTAATAACTTTTTAGCTAACCTATACGAAGTTGACTTTAGTAAATAATCAAGCGACTCTTTAAATGAGTTTTGGTTCACTAAAATATGATAACCAAACTTGACATACCAATGCTTGGTGGGTTCAACCGAGCAATGCTCTAACAATCTCCCCCTTTGTCAATTTTAGTGACAAAACTCTTACATCATATGGATAAACAAATTACAAGAATTCATTATACATACGCTTGATTCCAAGTTTAAAAAGCACAATAACCTGTATACATTCAATCCACAAATGTCATTGTTGACATTATAATAACAAAGCTAATACTCCCCCTAAAGGTAAGATAGGTAGATTTTCAATCCGCACGTCTTTGTTATTCCCTTTGTAGTTAAGATAACAACAAGTATCAATATGATATGTTACTCCCCCTTAGTCTATGCTTTACTCTTTCGTTAGATATAACGTTTAAGCACCATTGTCCTTTTACTTCATATATTTCTTCCCTTTTTTGTCACAAAATGACAAAGGTACGAGAAAATAAAGGACAAACCGAAAGGATCTTACAAATCTTAAAAGACTTGCAACCTTCCACACACCATTTTAGATAACCAATATCAAAACCGAAATTACAAAGTGATTTTGTTTTGATATGTTATCAAGTAAACAATTGCCTAAAGCAATTTTCCCTAATAGTTTAGCAAATTAAAAATTGACTAAGCACCTTAGTTCATTTGCTAAACCGATTGTACAAATACAATCGCTTGTTTGATAAGACCAAAATTAAGATCAGAATTAACTTTATTTTTCTCATCAGGTTCTAATTATTCAAACTATAACTTAGACATTTCACTTTAAACAAGACAAGTACTAGGTTAGTTAACTAGTATTTTTTGTTAAGGCATTCGATTAGACTTGAATAACCGAATCCTCCACTTTGATAAGTCTAAATAAGATCAGAATTAACTTAGTTTCTCTTATCCGGAATCGAATTGGACTAAACAATTGATACTGAAAACCTTTTTGTTAAGCCGTAAACAATTCATACAAACCAAATAAATCAATTTTCATAGTTATTTATATAAAACGGAAGCTATTGAAACAAACATAAACATTAAAGCACCGCAATTACACCGTAGTTTCGTTAAGCCAAAACAATTGATACCAAACAATAACGAAAGATAACAATGGTTTTTCTTAACCGGAAACAATTGAATCACACACACACATTCATACACACATAATGGAATAAACATCAATTGTACCGAAATTTTGTTAAGCAAAAGAAAAATATATGCAATAAAATCAGGCTTTTCTTAAACAAGAAAAAAGATTAACTAACAAATTCGGTACCTCAAGTTCCGCATCCTCTTCTCCTTTTCTTTGCATCTTTCCGGAGAGGAATATCACTGTGTTGTCATCCTCTTGCAAGACAAAAGAACAACAACAAAAACCAACCTTTACCAGAGAAAGGTTGAAAATCGGTTTTAACTAATGCGATGTAAAAGTTGAAAACCCGAAACACACATGCTTTTATGCTAAACCAAAAACGATTCAACATATTGTGACTTTTTCACACATGAGTTTCAATCGGAACCACTTATGATCCTTTGATAAATCCTACCATCAAGGGCTAGAACTCAATCCCGCTAAATCAAAAAGTCACCCAAACCATAAGGGTTCACACCATATGAGATCGAATATTAAGGTTATGAAAACCGAAATCAAACATCCCATAAACACATAGCAATAAAATAATTCAAGCATAAGCTATGTAATCGAAAAACTATCACAAGAAAAATTATAAAATAATAATTTTATTCATATAAATAATAGTTTTATTCAAAATAGACCTTATACAATTATTGAAAGAAATCAAAAACTGATGTCTACTTTTCTTTTGAAGACAATTATTAATCTTCATTTGTTTTCTCTTCAGAAATTTCTTCAGAGTCTTGGTCTTTTTCACCTCTTAGAAATTCATTATTGATCTCTAGGATTCCTTTAAGAGTTTCCGGATCATTACGAGAGGCAAAGGCTAGCTGTTTCTGAATACAGTCTAACTGTCTTTCAAGACATAAAATATGGAACATGAGATCTCCATTGCTATAAATTTGATCATTTGAGATACTAGTTCCCTTTTCTATTCTAGCCATACTCATTTGCTTGATAATTTTTTGAGAGACAGTTTTAGTGACTTTCTCATCTTTGAAATTATTCCTTATTGTGTGTTCACACAAGATGGTGATTAGACAGGGATATCCAAGATTTCTATGGAATGATGTGGTATTGATAGATTCAATGATCTTAATCATTTGATTGATAATTATTCCACATATGTCATAATTTTCTTTTTCCCTTCTAGAAGAAAGTATACAAGCTCAGCAAATTCCTTATCCCATTGTGATGATCTTTTGTACTAGAAAAAGGAGTTGCTATAGCAAGTTTACCGAACACCCTTAAGAAGAATGGTATTTCTTTGGTTATCATCTTTTCCTTTTTCCATTCAACAGTTTTTCCAGTGATAAGTTTTGAAATGTTATCGTGCTCAATTTCAGAACTGGTAATCATATGATTTCCCTTCACTTTGTAATTGATGATCTTTGATATCATTTTTTTGTCGACATGATGAAAAGTGCTTCCAACCAAAGTGCTAAAAGTATGTTTTTCATGATCAATATTATGAATATTAGCATAAAAAATTCTTACTATATCAGGTGAATATTTTTCAAATACGAACATATTGCCCTAGATTCGGTCTTGAATAAACTTCACATACTAGGTTTTTGAAACGTTTGGATCGAATCTCTTTTCTTCAGTGAAGCTTAATCCCTTCAAGGCTTGATATCTTTCAAAACATGTGTTATCTACAAAATTTGTAAGATCATGTTTTCCTTTGATCAAGTGAGGATACTTGATTTTCTCAATATCTCCAGGAGGAAAAATGAATTTAAATCCAGTTTGTTTGTTTCTAGAGTTTTTTTCCCTTGATTTCCTCTTTCTCATACTTGTGAAAATATGAAAAACCCTAGTTACGGTATTGATCAATCTTCCCCAATATGTTTGTAAACATAGCAAGAGGTTATCTTTTATAGGAAGAATAAATATCAAAAACCGGAAATAACTAGTTTTAGGAAATTCTACCAAAATCGGAAACCGAGACTTGTGGGGAGACAATTCCGATTTTATATCTGGGTTTTTCTTTTGGAAAACCAGTTTTTCAGGGACTGGATCTTTATTCCGGATTGATTCTATGTTTCTGTCCAAAAATCTGTTACTCTTTTATTACCAGAATTTGATAACATCATTTGAAATTCACTCAAGAATTTTCTAATAGAGTATGCAGAGATAAATTTGAACATAATATGATATTTTTTTTAAATACCATTAGAATCATAGATCCTGTAATATTTCAAAAGATCACTTGATTCATTAAAACAGTTGTTAGGTGTATGAAGCAATCCATTGTTAATAGAATTATTAACTGAAAAAACATTCCTTGTAAGGTTACAAAGTTTCCAAAATCGCACCCTAGGTAGCGATACATTGACAGTCTTAGATCTGAAAATGTACATATATATACTTTGATAGGACATCCAAAATATATTTAAGATTCCATATTTTTCTAGAACACAATAGCGATGGTTCATATAATAAAAAATTCTGAGAGGAATCTTATTCATTTTTGAGATACAACCTACCTCATAGAGCTTTGTATCATTGTTACTAAACATGTTAGTATCCAAGGAAATGATACACAATCCTATGATATCCATTAGATTATGTAAGTCCTTAAAGACATACATAGATATAATTCAAATTCCTAATACATTTAGGAATAAGAGTATTACATACTTCATTCGTGTCTTCCACCACGAGTTTTTGAAGTAGTCAAATCCTGCCGTTAGGTTAACCGAATAAGACATAGATTCAATTCTTATAGGTTGGATCGCACCAAACACAGATTGTTAGATCTTTTCGTGTTTGCCTGCTCTGATACTAATTGAGAAGACGAGGGTACCCAAATATACCTCAATCTAAAACTTTTCCACCTATAAGTCCTTTCTCCGAAAGTGATTGTCTATGGACTGAGTCGAGAGAATACAACAAATCGGTTCACATATTGTGTGATCGTCTTTGGATACGAGATCAAGACAATACGACAACAAGATAACTTGCGTGATTGACTATGGATATAAGATCGAGACAATACAACAATGAAGTATGATTACTTGACAATAGGTTCAGACTTAACCAAACACTATAGGATTGCTATCAAGTAATTAGGAATTAACGTTTGTGTATTTTACTTCTAATTATAATCAAATCAATTATAATTGCGGAAATAGAAAAGTAAAAGACACAACAAGATTTTGTTAACGAGGAAACCACAAATGCAGAAAAACCCTGGGACCTTGTCTAAAATTGAATACTCTCAGAATTAAGCCGCTATATAAAATCTAAACCAACTTCGTATAGTTAAGACCAAGAAACTAAACCTATAGTTCACCTAGTTCCCTCAGTATCCCTGTGCCTCAAACTTGCAATAAGTGACGCACTTGGCCTTTGGTTCGTATTCCAAACAGTAAAGGAACAACAAATCTGTTCGGTAACAACTCTTTTCAATCAACGTGATATGAGTTTGACAAAAGGCTCTTCCGTTTATCCCAATAAACTCCTTTGTTGGGTTCTTAGATCAATTTATTCAACAACTACCAAGGTAATTGTTAAGACTATGCAATCAATAATAGGATCTGATCAAGATACTAAATACTGATGCCGATCTGCTCAACTAATTAATCCAATCTATCAAAAGATAAACCGATTATAGTTGGATCCCCATCCGATCAAGTTTTGTGCACACCAAAGATTATGAACTCAAATAAGAAATCTTCTTTGTCTTCAAATCTTCTTAGATCTTCAATAAACACCTGCACACAAACAACTTGAATCTCTTGTGATCAATCACACACAGAACGGAGTCTGTTAATGATGGATTATCACAAGACATCTTCAAATCTACAAATAGTCTAAAGAGACTCGTCGACACTTCGATCTAGTTTGAGTGAATCTTATATCATAAGAGAAGATTCTCAAGCATAAACAAACTAGGTGCAATCAAAGTTCAACAACCGTTAGTCAATCAAATCAATCGAAAACTAATAATAAACTGCAATTATCTAGTTTCCTACCAATGATACTCGTAGAGCTTCTCAATCCCAAAGAAGCCTTTAAAACGAGCGGTCGTAAGAGATTTCGCTTAATTAGGGTACTTTCCTCTCCGAATAGACGGCTCCACCAGTAACAACACAACTAGGTTGTTTTGCTGGCTCTGAGGATTAGTTTGCTCGAAATGCAAACTTCAATATTTATGGATCAAGGATGTTTGGACACCAAGGAATTTCCAAAACCGAATATTCTCAAAGATATGCAATAAAACCAAAACTGGTTTTCATAATTCCTGGAAATGCTCTATCAAAATATTGACCGAAATCTCAGTAGAAATTCTCCAATTAGTAAATGCACGTTACCAATTTTTATTTTATAAAGATATTCATTTAATTGCTGGAACTTAAAAGCATATAAAATTAAAAACCTTAATTAAAAGATTCTCAATTTATTTCCATCCGAGATTCTCCTTTAGTTATTAAGAAATATCTTTGAACAATAATAGATACGAATTACTTCACATGTTCAAAGTATGTCGACATCTTTACTTTGTAAATCCTTTTTCATATTTACAATCTTGGAACCGATTTGCCACACTTCCAAACGAGTTTAGAATTGGTTCATCTGATTTCCAAGAACTATGTGATTGATAAAAACATTCAATCACCATTCATGGGTTTAACGGTTCTACCAAACATAAAGTTCGGTTTTACCTCCAAGTGGCTACTAGGATAGGTCACACTATTTTCCATAAAATGGCTTACTAAGTACCAGGATCGGTTACCACTATTTGTGGTACTTACTTGTGATCGGTTTCACAAGTTATAGGATCGGTTACACCAATTACTAAAACTTGTTAACCTACTACAAGGATCGATTACATATCTTGTGATTAGTCCCACCAAGTTCTAGGAGTTACCCAATGACTAGGAATGGTCACACCAATTACAAATATCGATCATACCATCTCAGGTGATTACTTAAGATTGGTTTCACTAATTAAAGTCATACCGATACATAAGTCAGGCATTGTGAATAGTTTTATTAAGATACATAAACAAGTTATGAGCGGTTATACTAAACACACATATTGGTAATCCAAAGATTTTCTATGAAGAACAATACCAATAATCCTAGCGATTTCCCTTTCGATTCACAGAACAAGTTTATGAATTTTACTTCCTTTAAACGAATGTAAAATATTGTTTCCTATGACGAAATCTTCACCCATACCCATACATAATCACAATAGCATTCATACGATAATGTCGATGTCTTATATACGAAGTTCAAAAGATAGGCGTTATACTTCCTGTTATAATTGTTAGAGTATTGCTCGGTCGAAATCGCATGCATTGCTATCTCAAGCATGTTTGTCAATGTAGTGATCAAAACTATAAGTCTTGATTCTAGCCTATTTATAGATGTCTCGGACTCGTACATAGATTGCGTAGTTGAACTTTATACTTTACGGCGTTCATCATTTGAAGACGAAGAACTACTAAGGGGAGCTAATGGAACTTCATCGACAAAAGGTATGTGGAAACTGAAACTCTTCTATCACTTGGAAAGTCTATTTCAACTCTATCTCCTATATTGAGACATAAGTCGTATTACGATATAGTTTTCTATAAACACATTTGAAATTTCGAGCTGAGTTTATCTCCCTTACATATTTCTCGATATATGTGTTGGAAAGCTTTCGGTTCGACCAAGTTTATCTTATATCATGAGAAATTTGCCGAGTAACATCTTACATGGTTTGTGTGATAACTTGAAAATTGTTTTGATGCTAATGGTGTGTGAAAACGGCTATTGTCATCCTCAAAGAAAGTTTCAAGGATTGAATTAAAGAGCTTAGAATCATGTAATCACTTTTGGATATAAACATATTGTGTTATCACATTTGTGTGTAACTCCAAAACCGGGAACCTGAAGTATGCGTACCCATACGCGTACTGGCGGTTGTTGGATGTCTAGGAAAGTATGGGTACCTGTACGCATACTGGCGGAAGTCTCACGTCCGTGAATTTATGCTGGAGTTTGGAGTGTGAATAGGTATGCGCACCCGTATGCGTACTTGCGTAACCAAACTCGGTCCGGCTACTTAAGTATGTGTACCCGTTTGCATACTGAGTTGGTTACTTTCTAAAATCGGTTTTACATGAACTTAAACATTTATAAATTAAGGAATTCAATCTCTGCAAACCGTGGCTATAATGTGCATGTATTGATTCGAGTGAATAAAATCGATTTTGCTTCAATTGTGTTCTTGTATAATTCTATGAGAATATAGCAATTGAACGGCTCTTTAACTAGTTTCATTTGAGTCATTTGAACTAGTTATGGTTAAGATGAATAAGGTTGATATGAGAGTAATCATATGGATAACTTCGGTTAACTATTGTCGAGCCAACATGGTGTACACATTTAGGTACAATTACATAAACCTAAATGAGGGTACATTTCATTGGTGTGTAACAAGATAAGTTCGATCTAACGGTTGAAATATATTAGCTTGGTTGAATAAGTTTATTCATCTAACAGTGAATATTGAATGCTAAGTTAACAAGGTAACTTGGATTGCAAACCCTGATTTGAAAACTATATAAAGGAGAACTCTAGCAACTGGGAAACCTAATCCCTACACCTCCTGTGTGTTACTAGTTGCATCAACTAGAGTTGATTCTCCTTTAACCTTAGGTTTATGTCGATACCTTGTAGGTTAACAACTTCAAAGACTTCATTGGGATTATGAAGCCAGACCCAACTATTTTCTTTGCAGTTGTGTGTTATGATCTTGCACGATTCTATCGTATTGAGTACAATTGAAATAATTGACTCGAGATTAATTTCTCCGATAGGAAAGATAAAAGAAATCACAAACATCTTCGTCTCATCGTTTTTGATTCCACAATATCTTGTTTCGCTAGTCAATTAAGATTATTATGAGGTGGTTGATAATACTAGGATGTACTTTGGGAATATAAGTCCGGATTATCAATTGGTTCCTGTTCACCATGATTTATCAAAAGATTAAACAAAAACTCTTGGGTATTTCTTTGGGAGACAGATTTATTCAATCTATAGACTTTTCTGTGTGAGACAGATTTGTTTATCAAGTTTTTGACTTTGGGTCATAGAAACTCTTGGTTGTGGGTTAGATCAACTAAGGGAATCAAGTGCGTAGTATCTTACTGGGATCAGAGACATAAGGAACGCAACTGTACCTTGAATCAGTGTGAGATTGATTAGGGTTCAACTACAGTCCAGTCTGAAGTTAATTGGTAGTAGGCTAGAGTCTGTAGCGGATTAATACAATGTGGTGTTAAATATGGACTAGGTCCCGGGGGTTTCTGCATTTGCGGTTTCCTCGTTAACAAAATTCTGGTGTCTATGTCATTTCTTTTCCGCATTATATTTTGTTATATAATTGAAATATCACAGGTTGTGCGTTAAGATCAATCAATTAGAATATCCAACCTTTGGTTGTTGATTTAAATTGATTGACACTTGAACACTGGTCTTTAGTACCGTTCAAGTTGTTTCATATAATAATAAGGCTCACGGATTTCTATTTTTTTTATTTACTGATTACATTGTGAAACAGAGATATTAAACTCTTTGATATACTTTACTCTAGATTGAGTCTAACTGTCTAGTTGATTCTCTAGAAAGTGTATTGGAGTAAGTCCTCTCGGATTGCCAAACGAATTGTTGGGTGTGGTTGTTAGACCCCCGCATTTTCAATTGGTATCAGAGCAGGCAAACACATTAAAGACCTTATAAATCTGTGTTTGTAGCCATCTGATATGGACAGAAGTGTTATCTCAATAAACGTACCACCAGTCATCGATGGATCAAATTACTTGTGGTGTAAAATTGTTATGCGTACTTTTCTTCAAGCGCGTGATTTTCAATCATGGGTTTATGTAGTTAATGGCTATGATGATCCCTTTGTGGCAGTAGGGAATGCGACCGTTCCTAAGGATATTGGTGCATATGACGCTGCTGAGATACTTGCTGCAAAAAAAAACTCCAACGGTTTGAATGCCATCATACATGACATTACCCCAGATCTTCAGCATCATGTGACTATGTGCACTCGGTCTAAAGATTCTTTGGATATCTTAGAAACCATATTCGAAGGGAATACCTGTGAAAATGAAGCTAGGCTTCAAAACCTAAATTACGATTGGGAAAACCTTCATATGGCAGATGAAGATTCATCTGATGAGTTTAATCACAAAGTGTCTGAATTTGTTAATGTATCCTTTGCATTGGGTAAGACTATTCCTGAAAAGGACATTATGATGAAAATTCTCAGATCGCTGCCATCTAGATATGACTCTAAGAAGAATGCCATCGTTTAGGGAAATAACCTTGATTCTCTTTCCAGAAATACGTTGGTTAGAAAGATAAAGATCTTTGATCATGAGCATACATCCAAAACCGGAAAGGATGTTGCTTTCAAAGCACAAAGGAACACTAAATTACTTGACAAAAGTAAAAGTGTTTACATCTTTGAGGATGATTTTTCTGAGGATGATTCATCAGATGAAGATCTTGACAAGTCAGTCTCTTTGATCACAAGACAGTTTAGAGACCTTCTATTGAAAAGAAGTAAATGGTTCTCCAGAGACAAACCCAGATCATCAGTAAAACCTCGCAATCGCATTCCTCCTAAAAAAAGGGATGCTGACGAGGCTGATGACGAGGATATGCCATAGTGATTTAAGTGTAAAGGTTTTGGTCATTTTGCAAATGAGTGTCTGAACCGTAGAAAATACACTGGGAACAAAGGTCTTACTGCAACTCTTGATAAAATGTCTGATCACTATGATTCTAATGAAGACGAAAAATCAAGTGTTGCAATTCTTTGTGAAGATATTGATTTTGATAATTATAACAATACATACATCAATCTTGATATTCTTCCAGAAGAAGACTCGACCAATCTGGAAGAAAAAATTAACCTTTCTGTTGGAAACTCTCTGTCTGATTTTTCAGGTTCCACTATGTGTCTAGCAGCTTGCACATCTTGGGCATCTGAATCATCTTATCCATTGACATGCTCTTATTGTTCACTCAAAGGTCATGAACTTTCAAAGTGTTTCAAGTACAAACACAAGATGAGATATGTTAGTAAACTTCAACGAAGAGAAAATCGCCTAGCAAATAAGATCAAACTTGTTCAAAAAACCGCTGAGGTATGTAAGATTTTATCCTCTTCAAAGAAGTTGGTTTCCAAAGATAAGTCAAGACCACAATAGAAAAGAGTATGGTCTAGACATTTTGATAAACAGGGTTCTATGAATTCCCTTCAAAAAGGTTATGGTGGACAGATTGTTGTTCACCGAAGCACAACTTGATTGTGTTGTTTTTGTGCATCTTGTCTCATGTGCCTGATCAAAAGAGACAATATTTTGCACACCTTAGGCTTTATTCTTTCATATCTAATTGATATTGGAAGGGACTTCCATGTTTAATTAGGGTTATTCTCGACAATTCTACTATCTTTAGGGTTATGAATTGTGCGTGCGTGAACCTATGTGATTAAAGGTTTCGTAACCCTACATTCCTTTTTCCTTCTCTAAAACTCTTTTTTATCTTAAGACTGCTTGTTGAGTTTAAATTGTGATTTCCTCTCATAAACCCATACTCATATGGATACTCCAAGCATCATGTCTTCTGATGGAAAAGATGTTAATTTGATTGTTAAGCCATCAATCATGAAGGAAAAAGATAAATCTCCGGTTCCTCCAACTTTGAAAAGAAAAAGAAGGAATGTGAGGAAGCCAAGAGATGTTCCATCAAATTCTCAGAAGTTTTCTGGTGTTCTTAAAGAGTTGAAGGAAACAAGGAAGAAGATTCAACAAATAAAGGCTTTTTTTATGAGAACTCTTGAAATTCAGAAGGCCCTGGTTCGACATCACCATCCTAGAAGGTTTGTTGGAATTGACTCTTTTCTTCACGAACCCTATGTACCTATGGCTATTGACGACAAGGAGTTCGGGGATGATAAAGAATTCTTCAGAGGGCTCAATGTCTAGGAAACTTCTTATGAGAATTTATTTATTGTGTTTTTAGAAGGATTACTAGGGTTTGGAATAGCCATTATTGTGAGTACACATAGCTATATCCAAACGTTTTCATCTTCAATGTTTTTAGATTTATTTATTTAAATTCTAAGTTTTTGTTTGAAGATGATTTTTGAAATTTTAATCTTTATGATTTTATATATTGCAAATTGTTATGGGATATGTTGTTTACGTCTGTGAACCTGTGACTGTCCCATACTTGTTCAAAAGTTATCTCTATTATGGCGGTATGAAAGTATTGATAAAAGATAGAATGAACTTTTTACAAACAAAATTTAAATCCTTTTATGTTATTATTTTGATGGAAGAAAGGATAAAACTTTTGTTTACAAGGATTAAGTCCATTATATGTCATTGTGCATATAGTGATGAAAAATAGAATGAATCCTTATGTATTCCGCAATATTGGTCGATCTCCGATCCACACTTTTTGTGCATATACTGTGTTGCTCTGTAAGTTCTCTTATGTCGAGCATGGTCAATTGATTTGATCATTTTTGTGGTTAATTCAATTGACATTTTTGGATTCAAATCCATGTTTTCATGTGATTTGGTTATATCCAAAGAAATCCTTCTTTTCTTGTAAAAGCAAGGTCGCCTTTGTTGTTCTTTCGGGAATAACATTTTATGGGGGAGAGTTCTTTTTGAACTTGTGCTTTATTGCCAAATCTTTGTGGGGAGTGCGGCTGTGGAATATTATAGGGGTTATCTTGTATCTTTATAAACTCCTTGATGAATGCATTTATCTTCGGCTTTATGATTGCATCTAAATAAGTTGGTATGTTATTCTCTTTTAGTTATGAAGTATCTCTGTGAAAATTTCATGAGGATCCCACTAATTTTCGTACCTTTGCCAATTTATATTGACAAAAAGGGGGAGAATTAATGTGTAGTTTCATACTACAAATATATATGGTTTATGGATCATTATGTAAGGGGGAGTGGTTTTCATGTCGATATGAAGTATTAACTAAGGGGGAGTGATACATATCACCATAGTATTATTGTCAAAGTTGTGATACAATTGAACTTTGATGCTGTGTAATAATACTATGACATTGTATAACAATGATCGAGAGCATTTGTTTTCTCATTGTTATCGCTACGGATCTTCAACAACTATGATGCTAAGTTGAACACGTTTAGGATCATGGAGTACTTCGAAATGACGAAGTTTTCGAATCGTGTTGAAGATGCCAAGGAGATCAAGCATTTGGATGAGAAGCTACAAATTTTATTTATTTTGTAATCCATATGTATTGATAGTTTTGTCACTAAAATTGACAAAGGGGGAGATTGTTAGAGCATTGCTCGGTCGAACTCGCATGCGTTGCTATCTCAAGCATGTTTGTCAATGTTAGTGATCAAAACTATAAGTCATGATTTCTAGCCTATTTATATATGTCTCGGACTAGGACATAGATTGTGTAGTTGAACTTTAGACTTCACGATGTTCATCATTTGAAGACGAAGAACTACTAAGAGGAGCTTGTGGAATTTCATCGAAAAAAGGTGTGTGGAGACTGAAACTCATCTATCACTTGGAAAGTCTATTTCTACTCTATCTCCTATATTGAGACATAAGTCGTATTACGATATAGTTTTCTATAAACGCATTTTAGATTTCGAGCTGAGTTTATCTCGCTTACATATTTCTCGAAATATGTGTTGGCAAGATTTCTCTTCGAACAAGTTCATCTTATATCATGAGAAAATTGCCGAGTAACATCTTACATGGTTTAGTGATACAATCATTTGGTGTAGTCTTGGAATGTTTCATTAGTGATTATTTAAATAACTTGAAAATTTCTTTGATGCTAATAGTGTGTGAAAACGGCTATTGTCATCCTCTAATAAAGTTTCAATGATTGAAATAAAGAGCTTAGAATCATGTACCATGTTTGGATATAAACATATCACATTTATGTGTAAGTCCAAAACCGGGAACCTAAAGTATGCATACCCATACGCGTACTGGCGCTTGTTGGATGTCTGGGCAAGTATGCGTACGGGTACGCATACTGGCGGAAGTCTCATGTCCGTGAATTTCTGTTGGAGTTACGAGTGTGAATAGGTATGCGCACCCGTACACATACTGGCATAACAAAACTCGGTCCGGATACTTAAATATGCATACCCGTTTGCATACTTGAGTTGGTTACTTTCTAAAATTGGTTTTACATAACTTAAACATTTATAAATTAAGGAATGCAATATTTGCAAACCGTGGGTATAATGTTCATGTATTGATTCAAGTGAATCAAATCGATTTTTCTTCAATTGTGTTCTTGTATACTTCTATGAGAATATAGAAATTGAACGGCTCTTTAACTAGTTTCATTTGAGTCATTTGAACTAGTTATGGTTAAGATGAATAAGGTTGATATGAGAGTAATCATATGGCTAACTTCGGTTAACTATTGTCGAGCCAACATGGTGTACACGTTTAGGTACGGTTACATAAACCTAAATAAGGGTACATTTCATTTGTGTGTAACAAGATGAGTTCAATCTAACGGTTAAAAGATATTAGCTTAGTTTAATCAGGTTTTTCATCTAACGGTGAATATTGAATGCTTTGTTACCAAGGTAACTTGGATTGCAAACCCTGATTTGAAAACTATATAAAGGAGAACTCTAGCAACTGGAAAACTTAATACCCACACCTCTTGTGTGTTACTAGTTGCATAACCTAGAGTCGATTTTCCTTTAAACTTAGGTTTCTATCGAGACCCTATAGGTTAACGACTTCAAAGACTTCATTGGGATTGTGAAGCCAGACCCAACTATTTTCTTTGTAGTTGCGTGTTATGATCTTGCACGATTCTATCGTATTGAGTATAATTGAAATAATTGACTGGAGATTAATTTCTCCGATAGGAAAGATAAAAGAAATCACAAACATCTTCGTCTCATCGTTTGTGATTCCACAATATCTTGTTTCGCTAGTCGATTAAGATTATTGTGAGGTAATTGATAATACTAGGCTGTTCTTCGGGAATATAAGTCTGGTTTATCAATTGGTTCCTGTTAACCTTGATTTATCTAAAGACGGAACAAAAACTCTTGGGTATTTCTGTGGGAGACAGATTTATTCAATCTATAGACTTTTCTGTGTGAGACTGATTTGTTTATAAAGTCTTCGACTTTGGGTCGTAGCAACTCTTGGTTGTGGGTGAGATCAACTAAGGGAATCAAGTGCGTAGTATCCTGCTGGGATCAGAGACGTAAGGAACGCAACTGTACCTTGAATCAGTGTGAGATTAATTAGGTTTCAACTACAGTCCAGTCCGAAGTTAATTGGTAGTATGCTAGAGTCTGTAGCGTCTTAATACAGTATGGTGTTCAATCTGGACTAGGTCCCGGGGTTTTTCTGCATTTTCGGTTTCCTCGTTAACAAAATTTTGGTGTCTGTGTTATTTCTTTTCTGCATTATATTTTGTTATATAATTGAAATATCACAGGTTGTGCGTTAATATCAATCAATTAGAATATCCAACCTTTGGTTGTTGATTTAAATTGAATGACACTTGAACATTGGTCTTTGGTACCGTTCAAATTGTTTCACATAATAATCAGGCTCACGGATTTCTATCTGTTTGATTTGCTGATTACATTGTGAAACAGAGATATTAAACTCTTTTATATATTTTACTCTAGATTGAGTCTAACTTTCTAGTATATTCTCTAAAAAGTGTATTGGAATAAGTCCTCTCAGATTGCCAAACGAATTGTTGGGTGTGGTTGTTAGACCCCCGCATTTTCAATAATTCCTTAATACTACGTCTAACTAGAGTATAGTCATTCACACCTTCGCAGTTATGTTTTCAATATAGCACGACTTGAAAGATACGTTAGGAATGAAACAGTTTAAGTCGAAATATTACTAACCTAAAGATGAAGGGTGATGTCGTCGTTGTAGCTCTTTACTTCTTCACATTCTTCAAGTCTTAGAGTAATACTTGTATGTCTCATATCCTAATAACTTTCTAGCTAACCTATACGAAGTTGACTCTAGTAAATAATCAAGCGACTCTTTAAATGAGTTTTGGTTCACTAAAATATGACAACCAAACTTGACATACCAACGCTTGGTGGGTTCAACCGAGCAATGCTATAACAAAATGCATTCATCAAGGAGTTTATAAAGATACAAGATAACCCCTATAATATTCCACATCCGCACTCCCAACAAAGATTTGGAAATTAAGCACAAGTTTAATTAAGAACTTTCCCCCATAAAATGTCATTCCCAAAAGAACAATAAGAGCGACCTTACTTTTACAAGAAAAGAAGGATTTCTTTGGACATTAACAAATTACATAAGAATATGAATTTTTATCCTAAAATCTCAATTAAATTAACCACAAGAGAACCCATGATTAATTTAATCGGAAATGCTCACATAAGAAAACTTACGGAGCCGCACAGTATTTACATAAAAAATATAGATCATGGAAGATCAATACTGCGGAATAAACAAAGATTCATTCTATTTCTCATCAGTATTTGCACAATGACGTATAATAGCCATAATCTTTATAAACAAAAGTTCATCCTATCTTCCATTAAAATTTGCATAATGACATAATAGTCTTAACTTTTGTTTGTCAAAAGTTCATTCAAGCTTTTATCAATATTTGCATAATGACATATGAAAGACTTAACTTTTGACCACGTATGGGATAATCATAGTTCACGGACGCAAATACACATATCCCATAACAAGTTTGCAATATATGAAACAATAAAGATTAATACTGCAATATCATCTTCCAAACAAACTTTAGAATTTAAATAAATAAATCTAAAAACATTTGCAAGATGAAAACGTTGGACATAGCTATGGGTACTCACAATAATGGTTATTCCAAACCTTAGTTATCCTTCTTAAAACATAAGAATACATTCTCATAAGAAGTTTCCTAGACATTGAGACATCTGAAAAATTATTTATCGTCCCCGAACTACTTGTCGTCAACAACTATTGGAACATACAGTTCGTGAAGATAGGAGCCAATTCCAACAAACCTTCTAGGCTGATGATGTCGAACCAGGGCCTTCTGAATTTCAGAAGTTCTTATAACAAAAGCCTTTATTTTTTGAATCTCCTTCCTTGTTTCCTTCAACTCTTCAAGAACATTAGAAAACTTCTGAGAATTTGAAGGAACAACTCTTGGCTTCCTCACATTCCTTCTTTTTCTTTTCAAAGTTGGAGGTAACGGAGATTTTTCTTTTTCCTTCATGATTGATGGCTTAACAATCATATTAACATCCTTTCCATCAGAAGACATGATGCTTGGAGTATCCATATGAGTATGGGTTTGTGAGAAGAATTCACAATTTAAACTCAGGAAGTAGTCTTAAAATAAAAAGAGTTCCAGAGAAGGAAAAGGAATGTAGGGTTACGAAACCTTTAAACACAGGTTTGTGCACGCACAACTCACAATCCTATGAAGGATAGAATTGTTGAGAATAACCCTCTTTTATTGATTAACTAGGGAAGTCCTTTCCAATATCAATTAGATATGGAAGAATTCCAAATTTTCAAAAAACACAGCAATGCTAAGAAAAAGAAAGATAAAACAAAAAATTTATTTTCCTGAAGCCTGAGGTGTGCACAATCTTGTCTCTTTTGATCAGGCACATGAGACAAGATGCACCAAACAACACAATAAAGTTGTGCTGCGGTGCACAACAATCTGTCCACCATGACCTCTTTGAAAGGAATTCATTGAACCCTGTCCCTCATAATGTTTAGACGATACTTTCACTAGTGGTCTTTTCTTATCCTTGGAAACTAACTTCTTTGACGAAGATAAAATTCTACATACCTCAGCGGTCTTTTTAACAAGTTTGAGCTTGTTTGCTAATCGATTAGCTCTTCGTTGAAGTTTGTTGACATTCCTCAATTTGTGTTTATACTTGTAACACTTTGAAAGTTCATGACCTTTGAGCGAACAATAAGAGCATGTCAACCTGGAATATGATTCAGGCATCCGAGATGTGCAAGCTGCTAGACACATAGTGGAACCTGAAAAATTTGACAGAGAGTTTCCAACAGAAAGGTCAATTTTTTCTTCCAGATTGGTTGAGATTTCTCCTGAAAGACTATCAAGATTGATGTATGTATTGCTACAATTATCAAAATCAATATTTTCACAAAGAAGTACAATACTTGACTTTTCGTCTTCATTAGAATCATAGTTGTCAGACATTTCATCAAGTGTTGCATTAAGACCTTTGTTCCCAGTGTATTTTTTACGGTTTGGACACTCATTTGAAAAATGACCAAAACCTTTACACTTAAAGAACTGAGGCATATCCTCATCATCAATTTCATCATTATTCCTGTTTTTAGGAGGAACACGATTATGAGGTTTATATGATTATCTGGGTTTATCTCTGTAGAACCGTCTACTTCTCTTCAAAAGAAGATCTCTAAACTGTCTTGTGATCAACGAGACTGACTTGTAAAGATCTTCATTTGATGAATCAGCTTAGGAAAGATCATCTTCAGAGATGCAAACACTTTAATTTTATCAAGTAATTTAGTGTTCTTTTGTGGTTTTAAAGCAACAACCTTCCCAGATTTGGATGTATGCTCATGATCAAAGATCTTTAATTTCCCAACCAAAGTATTTCTTGAAAGCGTTGCGAGATTATTTCCTTCAACGATGGCATGCTTCTTAGAATCTTATCTGGATGGCAGAGATCTGAGAATTTTCATCACAATGTCCTTTTCAGGAATAGTCTTACCCAATGCAAAGGATGCATTAACAATTTCAGACACTTAGTGATTAAACTCATCAAATGATTCTTCATCTGCCATACGAAGGTTTTCCCAATCAGAATTTATGTTTTGAAGCCTGATGTAATTTTAGATAGTGGTAAGAAATGAGGTTGTCGTTCACTCGGATTCGTAGAGATTAAAGTTTTTAAAAATACTAAATAAATATATACAAAGACTATTAACAATGGGCGAGAGGTACTAGGACTAAGGATTTAGCCAATCTTTATAACATAAGGTTCACTTATTTATTCTCAACAATTTTAGCTCAAGAAATATAAACATGGACTCTATTTTTGCCAAGGTAGATTCTCAAAACATTGATTGTAAATGTTAAGCATGGGACATCAAATCACCTAAGCTAAGCATGACCCATCTAATCAAATGACAACCAATTTAATCAAATTATATTTCAATTAATTTTAATGCAAAAGTCATAAAAAGAATAAAAATAAATTTACCCATGTATGCAGTTCGGCCTCCTCCGTCATCCCAGTGTTAGGGTTTAACTCATCATGTCGAAAACACACTCAAAATATGTATTCATGGCTCAAAAAGTGTTTACAAGAAGAGAAAATAATGAAACAGGAAATCTGCAACAGCACAGGTGCGTTACGGACCGATTGTTTCAACTCTCAACTGTTATGATGAAGATAATCGTTACAAATCTGAAGATAAATGTTGCAGAAGAGGATGAAGAAACTGTTACAATGAAGATAAATGTTGCAAACTAGTTGATAAAACTGTTACAACGAAGATAAATGTTGCAAACCAGTTGAAGAAACCATCGTTGTTTCCCTGTTCTTCACGAGCAGCAACAACAGAGTTCTGAAAACTCTTGATTCATGCCTCCTGAGCTCTCCTCTCGACCCCAAACTCTCTACACCCCTTCTATATGACCTGGGTAATCTATTTATACCCGAAATATGCATCGAATCTCCTCCATAACTTCAAAAAATCTTCTTTTTATTATTTTTATTCTCACGGCAATAATTTCCATTTTTTGATCTTC
>JAJJMB010016669.1:381227-405375 GCA_023531105.1 Papaver atlanticum | reverse complement strand
ATCTATTGAGGCTTCCAAACACGTGCAGTACACGTTTAAATTTCTCACAACTCGTGCAAGCTCATGTTTTTCCTCCAACTCCCTGTTTGGATTAAAACAAGTTATCCAGCCAAATTTGATCGATAAAATCACCCATACTAGCTTTCTATAGTCATATCACGTCTACCCACTAAGATTCAGGGATTGAATCTCACTAAATCACATCCAAACATCCGACTGAAATTCTGCTGTTAAAGAAAATATTTTCCCGCCAAAATTCATTTTTTTAATTTGAGAAGAACATGTCCTCCCCCTAATCCTGCACGGGTGTCCCTTTAGCACTTGTCTTATGAGGTGCAAATAGTAATTTTTGGGCATAAATAGTAATTTTTCCGGGGTTCCTCCGACACACTTTTTGGGTGCTTCCGGTGCATTTCTGGGGTGCCTTTAGTACTCTATCCTGAGGTGTAAAACATCACTTTTCGAGCCAATTTCGCCGCAAGAGCTTATTTCTCTAAAAATACCTACAAAGACATAAATAACAAAATAAATACAAAATCGAATACTAACAATATATACAATTGAGACATATTAGACACAATAATGCGTCTATCAAAGCCTAGCTTTCTTTTCACAGGTATTTCCTTCAAATACGGTTTCTAAGATATCCCAGGCTTCTTTAAACTTCGTGCAAGTAGTCACATGATGCTGAAGATCTGGGGTAATAGCATGATAGCATTTAAGCCGTCATAATTTTGCTTTGCAGCAAGGATTTCATCTAGACTATATCTACCAATATCCTTAGGTATAGATACATCGCCTTATGTATTAACCGGAGGATCATAGCCATTAACAACACGTACCCATGTTTGAAAATCACGATCTTGAAGAAAAGCACGCATAGCGATTTTTCACCATAAGTACTTTGAGCCATCGAAGACTGGTGGTACGTTTATGGAGATAGAATTTCTGTCCATAGAGTCAGATCGCTTACAAATACAGACTTATGAGGTCTTTGAACATGTTTGCCTGCTTTGATACCAATTGACAAAACGGCGGTCTAACAACCTCACCCAATATTTCGCTTAGCAATCTTGATGGACTAACTCCAATATACTTTTAAGACATTCAACTAGACAGTCAAACTCAATCTTAATAAAAAGTATATCAAAGAGTTATATCTCAATTTCTTGATTCAATCCTTACTCAAACAAATAAAAATTTGCGAGCCTGATTGAATACAAGAGAAATAACTTGAACGGTACCAAAGACCAATGTTCAAGGATAAATCAATTTCAATCAACAACAAAAGGTTGGATTTACCAATTGATCGATTCAACGCACAACCTGTGATATTTCAATTATATAACAAAAATAATGCGGAAAAGAAATAACAAAGACACCAGAAGTTTTTTTAACGAGGAAACCGAAATTGCAGAAAAACCCCGGGACCTAGTCCAGATTGAACACACACTGTATTAAGCCGCTACAGACACTAGCCTACTATAAACTAACTTCGGCATGGACTGTAGTTGAACCCCAATCAATCTCACACTGATTCAGGGTACAGTTTTGCTCCTTACGTCTCTGATCCCAGCAGGATACTACGCACTTAATTCCCTTAGCTGATCTAACCCACAACTAAGAGTTGCTACGACCCAAAGTCAAAGACTTTAATAAACAAATCTGTCTCACACAGAAAAGTCTATAGGAATAAATAAATCTGTCTGCCATAGAAATACCTACGAGTTTTGTTCTGTATTTTGATAAATCAAGGTGAATAGGAACCAATCGATAACCTGGACTTATATTCCCGAAGAACAGCCTAGAATTATCAATCACCTCACAATAATCTTAATCGACTAGCGAAACAAGATATTTTAGAATCACAAACGATGAGACGAAGGTGTTTGTGACTACTTTTCTATCTTGCCTATCGGAGATATAAATCTCAGGCCAATCTTACGATTATACTCAATCACGATAGAAACAGAAAGATCAGATCACACAACTACAGAGAAAATAGTTGGGTTTGGTTTCACAATCCCAATGAAGTCTTTAGTCGTTAACCTACAGGGTCTCGAGAGAAACCTAAGGTTAAAGGAGAATCGACTCTAGCTTATATAACTAGTATCAAACAGGAGGTGTGGGGATTAGGTTTCCCAATTGCTAGAGTTCTCCTTTATATAGTCTCCAAATCAGTGTTTGCAATCTAAGTTACCTTGGTAACAAAGCATTCAATATTCACCGTTAGATGAAAACCTGATTAGATTCAAGCTAATATCTTTCAACCGTTAGATCGAACTTTGCTTGTTATACACCAATGAAATGTAACTTCATTTATGTTTGAGTAACCGTACCTAAACGTGTACACCTATTTGGTTCAACAATAGTTAACCAAGTGGTTAGCCATATGAGCACTTTCATATAAACCTTATTCCTCTTCACCATAACTAGTTCAAATGACTCAAATGAACTTGTTAGAGAGTTGTTCAATTTCTTAGATATCATAGAAGTATACAATACACAATCGAAGCAAAATCAGTTTTGATTCGCTCGAATCGATTCATGAACATTATATCCACGGTTTGCAAAGATTGCATTCCTTAATATATATAAATGTTTTAGTTCATTAACAAACCGATTATAGAAGGTAACCTACCAAATTATGCGAACAGGTAAGCGTACTTAAGTAAACGGATTGAGTTTGTTTTTACTTCCAAACTCCAGCATAAATTCACACACGTGAACTTTCCGCCAGTACGCATACGGGTACGCATACTGTCCCGGATTTCCAACAACCACCAGTATGCGTACGGGTACGCATACTTTGGGTTCCCGGTTTTGGACTTTTACACAAATGTGAAAACACACTATGCTTATATCCAAAGATGGTTACATGTTCTAAACTCCCATTTCAATCATTGAAACATTCTTAGAGGATGTTATATAGTTCTTAGTCACAAACTATTTTTCATCAAAGTGATTTTCAAGATATTGAAATAACCAACATGACTTTTGTCACGAGTAAAGATGGACTTGGCCAAAGCGAAAGCTTACCAACACATATTTCGAGAAATAGATAAGCGAGATAAACTCGGCTCGAAATAGCAAATGTGTATAATTGAAGTCTATATAGCAATACACTTTTGTCTCAAGATAGGAGATAGAGTAGATAGACTTTTGAGTGATAAATAAGTTCAAGTCTCCACATACCTTTTTGTTGATGAAGTTCCACCAGTTCCTTGAGTAGTTCTTCGTCCTTGCATGATGAACGCCGTGGATTCTAGAGCTCAACTATACTTACTATCCTAGTCCGAGACTTAGCTATAAGTAGACTAGAAATCAAGATTTATAGTGTTGGCAACTAAACTTGACAAACAAGCTTGAGATAGCAATGCTTGCGAGTTCGACCGAGCAGTGCTCTAACAGTTCAATCTTATCATGCTCTATTTCCTTGAGCAACTGTATATAAAAATAATGATCCTTAATATGCTCGCACGATCTTTTCGTTGACTCGTGTGTATTCTCATAACCCTCTAAGATTTTCTTGTTTTATGGAATCATTAAACTTCGAAGCGTTCTCCAGTTTGATTCATGGACATTATCATAGACAATATAATGAGATGATTTAATTGTTGTGCCTTGTTCACCTACTTCCTTTCTAGGTGAGCATTGATCGAACCTGGTGGTCTCTCTATCTTCCTTTATGGATCCATGACCTCAACTACATTTCCACCAATTGTAGTTGAAACACCTTAGTCTATGGTGCACACATTACTGAGGATTTATAACCTCACAAGCACATTTGAAGCTGGTATGTTTGATCTTGTCACTTTAGCGATACCAATGCACATTCTGAAAATTGATAATTCTTTTTCACTTATGGAGCACAAAAATCAATTAGAGACAAAGAGGGAACACACCATGTCATTTCATATCATTCTGTTGGAAAAATCATTTCTTTTATCTCCCCCTAACGATGGGAAGACTGTCTCATCAAGTGACAACTTGCAATTATAGCGATTAAGAGATCGTCTGCTAAAGTTTCAAAATGAGGATAATTGACGGGAATCCGTATCCAACAAAACTATTAGAGCATAGCTCAGTTGAACCCACCAAGTGTTGGGTTGAATCAAAACTCATTTAAAGAGTCGCTTGATTATTTACTAGAGTCAACTTCGTATAGGTTAGCTAGAAAGTTACTAGGATATGAGATTTACAAGTATTACGTGAAGACTTGAAGAATGTGAAGAAGTAAATAACTACAACGACGACATCATCCTTCCACTTGAGGTTAGTAATATTTAACTTGAACTGTTTCATTCCTAACGTATCTTTCAAATCGTGCATATTTAAAACATAACTGCGAAGATGTAAATGATTATACTCTAGTTAGACATAGTATTAAGGAATTACAATACGAAGTATAAGGTCTATCTTTTGAACTTCGTATATAAGACATCGACATAATCGTATGAATGCTATTGTGATTATGTATGGGTATGGATGAAGATTTCGTCCTAGGAAACAATGTTTTACATTCGTTTAAAGGAAGTACATTCATAAACTTGTTTTGTGAATCGAAAAGGAAATCGCTAGTCTTATTGGTATTTTTATTCATTGCAAATCTTTGGATTACCAATATGTGTGTTTAGTATAACCGCTCATAACTTTTTTATGTATCTTGGTAAAACTATTCACAATGCCTGAATTTCGTATTGGTATGACTTTTATTAGTGAAACCGATCTTAAGTAATCACCTGAGACGGTATGATCGATATGTTGTAATTGGTATGACCAACTCTAGATATTGGGGAACCGATCCTAGTAAGAGGTGCAACCGACCAAAAGCATGAGGAATCGATCCTTGTAAGAAGTACAACAAGTCTTAGTAATTGGTAACCGATCCTATGACTTGTGCAACCGAATACAAGTTAAATACCATAAATATGTGGTAACCGATCCTAGTACCTAGTCAACCAATTTTTGGAAAGCTAGTGTGACCGATCCTAGTACCCTCATGGAGGTAGAACCGAACCTTCTTGTTTTGGTAGAACCGTGAAACCCATTAATGGTGATTTGATAGGATAATAGATCACATAGTTCTTGGAAGTCAGATGAACCAATTCTAAACTTGTTTGGAAGTTTGGCAAATTGGTTCCAAGATTATAAATATGAAAAAGGATTTACAAAGTAAAGATGTCGACACACTTTGAACATGTGTAATAACGCTTATCTTTTATTGTTCAAAGATATTCCTTAATAGCTAAAGGAGAATCCCGGATCAAAATAAATTGAGAATCTTTTAATTAAGGTTTTTAGTTTTTATATGCTTTTAATTTCCAGCAATTAAATGCATATCTTTAGAAAATAAAAATTAGTAATGTGCATTTACTAATTTGAGATTTTTTACCAAGATTTCGGTTAATATTTGGACAATGCATTTCCAGGAAATATGAAAACCGATTTGGACTTTATTGCATATCTTTGAGAATATTCGGTTTTGGAAATTCCTTGGTGTCCAAGCTTCCTTGGTCTATAAATATTGAAGTTTGAATTTCGAGCAAACTAATCCTCAGAGCCAACAAAACTACCTAGTTGTGTTGTTACTGGTGGAGCCGTTTATTCGGAGAGGAAAGTACCCTAATTAGGCGAAATCTCTTATGACCGCTCGTTTTAAAGACTACTTTGGGATTGGGAAGCTCTACGAATACCGTTGGTGGGAAACTAGATAATTGCAGTTTATTATTAGTTTTCGATTGATTTGATTGACTAACGGTTGTTGAACTTTGATTGCACCTAGTTTGTTTATGCTTGAGAATCTTCTCTTATGATATAAGATTCACTCAAACTAGATCGAAGTGTCAACGGGATCTTTAGAACTGTTTGTAGATCTAAAGACGTCTTGTGATAATCCATTGTTAACATACTTCGTTCTATGTGTGATTGATCCGCAAGAAATTCAAGTTGTTTGTGTGCAGGTGTTTATTGAAGATCTAAGAAGATTTGAAGACAAAGAAGATTTCTTATTTGAGTTCATAATCTTTGGTGTACACAAAACTTGATCGGCTGGGGATCCAACTATAATCGGTTTATCTTTGTGATAACCTTGATTGATTAGTTGTGTAGATCGGCATCAATACAATTCTTTGTGATTCAAAGTATTGATTACATAGTCTAAACAATTACTTTGGTAGTTGTTTAATAGATAGATGTAAGAACGTGACAAAGGAGTTTATTGGGATAAACGGTAGATCCTTTTATCAAACTCATATCACGTTGTTTGACAAGATTTTTTACTGAACAGATTTGTTGTTCCTTTACTGTTTGGAATACGAACCAAAGGAATTTTTCCAAGTGCGTGACTTATTACAAGTTGGAGGCGCAGGGATACTGAGGGAACTAGGTGAACTATAGGTTTAGTTACTTGGTCTCAACTATACGAAGTTGGTTTAGATTTTGTATAGCGGCTTAATTCTTAGAGTATTCAATTCTGGACTAGGTCCCGGGGGTTTTCTGCATTTGCGGTTTCCTCGCTAACAAAATCTTGCTGTGTCTTTTACTTTTCTATTTCCGCAATTATAATTGTTTTATTATAATTAGAAGTAAAATACACAAACGTTAATTCCTATTTACTTGGTAGCAATCCTATTGTGTTTGCTTAAGTCCGAACCTATTGTCAAGTAAACATACTTCGTTGTTGTATTGTCTCGATCTCGTATCCATAGACGATCACCCAAAGTGTGAACCGATTAGTTGTATTGTCTCGGCTCAGTCCATGGACAATCATTTTCGGAGAAAGGACTTATAGGTGGAAAAGTTTTAGATTGAGGTATATTTTGGTACCCTCGTCTTTTCAAAAACTACTTAATCATTTTGATGACCCATTATAATACGATGTTGATTCGTAATGGCACATATAACACAACAAAACATGCGTAATAACACAAATGTCAGGCTTATAATCAGTTACCAACTGGTACGCAACAATGGTTGACTAATTGTGGGTTCTAAAACGAATAAGTGAATATGTATGTAACATTGCATATCCCCCAAGCATTTATAGGAAGGTTGTTACACATAACCTATGCTTATACACCATCTGTAACCTTTGATGTTAGCCTCTGTGAGACCATTGGGTGTAGGATGTTGTACACTAATCCTATTAAAAATGCAATATTCATCAAATCCTTTTGATGTAAATATATAGCATTGACAAGGTTAGTGAGACCTTAAATTGTATAATATGTGATATGTTTGTTTCGGAAACGCATAGTTTCTTGTGAAAAATAATTAATTAAACGCTTCAAATCATCCACCAGAACCATAAATCACTTGAATGGACCGCGTTCTGCATGGATATGTCCAAAAATATCACCTTGTTTCTTTTGAAAAAAATGGGTTGTTTACCATTTGCATCTTAGGATCATCTCAATCCTATTTACAAAAGAAAGACTTTGTTAAATGAGTGACATGTTTATTACTTTAAAAGCATAATGGTAGGGGAGGTGGTGTTTCTAGTACTTTGAAAAGCGTTGATTGTGTGTTCACTCAAATAAAAGGATATCCGATGAGTTCTTTCAAAATGGAACATCATGTAGTAACTAAAGTGTCTTAGTGGTTATGTCAAAATCTGAATGATTCAGTACCCAACATTACATTGTTAGTGACGATATGGATTCAATTATCCGAGTATTATTAGTTATTTACAATTTACTAGACTAATTGGCTCATAATTTTTTCAAAACGTGAATCGTTTCACATTCATTAGATGTAATCTGTAGATTAAGGGAAAAAAGGAACATAACATAGTGTGATTATCTCTTGGTTCTTACAAAGCTCACGTAACTTTTAATCTTGATTACCAATTAGGAAACAACGGTTGAGAATTTCTTCGCTCGGATATTACCTGTAATGATCCAACCATCGCATGGTATTACATAAGGAAAAAATTCAACGCGAAGTTTAATATATTTTTTTAAGAGCTTCGTGTAATAAGTGGTGTGGCCTTATTACGAGAAAAAATAAAAATTTATCTCGTTTACTTTACAGTGTTACAGTTCATGAAGATGGAATCATCATTGTTTGCGCATAGCTCGGTTGAACTCACCAAGCGTTGGTATGTCAAGGTTGGTTGTCATATTTTAGTATCAAAACTCATATAGAGTCGCTTGATTAAATACTAGAGTCAACTTTGTTTAGGTTAGACTAGAAAGTCTAAAAATGTTGAGACATACAAGTATTACTCTGAAGACCTGAAGAATGACAAGAAGTAACGACTACAACGACGGCATCATCCTTACACTTGAAATTAGTAATATTGACTTGAACTTGTTTCAATTCCTAAGGTATCTTTCAAGTCGTGCTAAAACATAACATGCAAAGCACGTTATAGTATACCAATGTGGGTATGATTTGGCACGTCTAACACTCTGTTCTTCGAGGTTCTTTCTTTATTAGCCTTGCTATAGTTAACTTAATTAAGTTGATAAATTTCTTTATCCCAACAGGTATACATATTATTATTTAAGAGAATCTCACATGCCTTCCAACCATTTACATCAGGTTGAATAGCTTACTAAAGACCGTGAATCTCATGTTATCATACTTTAGCATCTACTGGTACTTTTGTATAAATGAATGAAGTTGAAAAGATAAAAATGGAAATATTTTTCCGACTCATGTCACCTTTTGTAAATTTCTCTCCACAAAAGCTGAGGTGCTAATTTGCAACATATCTTTGTTGAAGTTATTGACTCTTTTGTAGTCTAACAAGTGGATTAAATCCCAATAAACATTAAAAAATTTGGGGGAAAATTTCATGAATGTTTCAAAAACTTCCTTCAGGGGATTTCATCGTCTAGAATCAATATGTCGCCTTAAAAACGTAAAAGCTATGCCTTCATCTTTTTTACAATGCATCATCATTAGTTGGAGGTTTTCATGATGGAAGTCTATCCCTTGTAGACAAAAATGACTTATGTATCATAGGTTAAATTTTCCCAAAGGTCAAATTTTAATCGAGTTGGTTTAATAAAAACACAGTCAACGGATTGGTCAAGGCCCGGTCCATTGGATTGACTATGTCAAGGTTAACAAAATTGCACATATATGGTCCAATATATATGAAGTACTCAGGCCCATTGATAATAACATTAAAACTATTAGCATATATATTCCCAAATATATTGTTAACCATAAAATTGGAAATTTCATCATCCAACTATAGTGATCGGAAAACAATTCAGGCCATGTCCGATGATGATGAAAATTTTACAGAGCATTCATGAAAATTTCAAGGTAATCAAACCGCTAGATAAAAAGATATTCATGAAGCCGTATGACTGTTCCAATTAACGTTTCTATGGATACAGCTGGAAATATCATATACTTTGGAATACTTCCCATGGTTGGATCTTTATGAAATTTTGACAGTATCTCAACAAGAACAATGTATAACAAATACCACAATTACAGAATAATCCAATGTTTGGAAATCCTAAATATTAGGTTTTACGACGCTGTTATAAGCTAGGGTTTTTCTAAGTACTACACAGTTTCATAAAAAATAAGTTTCGGAGATTGCATCATATTCCTAATTTGGTTGAAAGTATTAAAATTTCACGAAAATATAACGGTGAAATCTCTATGTTTGATAGTCATATATTCGTGGAACCCTAATATATACTATGAAAACGAAATTCTTCTGTTAAAAGGGAATACCTGGTAACGCATCCATAATATGAAAAGAATAAGATCAGAACCACGCTAACCTTCAAAAAGTAATTAATCATCGGTCTCGAATAATGAATAAATTGTACAGTTGATAGAGTCGTACTGATAACGTGTTGAAGTAGAATCAGAATATGGAATAACAGAAAAAGTGAAACTCTTGTTGATTAGAGATAAGTTACATGTTACATAACTTTAAGCCTATATATAGGTTATGATATAAACTCTGCTTACATCTATATGGGACGCACATACATGGGCCCAAGTCCCTACAACATGGTTGTTGTTTTTGAGTTTACCCCCCAAAAATAATATTTCTGCCAAAAATATCTTTAAATGTGTGTGCACGATTTATACGTGTGTGCGTGGATAGGATTTTGAACCCAAAATATCTATTTTACCGTCCATCCTCCATCACCGTCACCACCAGGCCACACATCATAATTAGATTATCATTCTTCCATAATAATAGTTGTTTTAACAAACCATGTAGGTGCTATTCTACTGTTCTCAATCCAAATGAAGTCCAAAAGAATCTTAGTTAATCAACCTAAGAAGATTATTGCACACACATCTTGGTCTAATGGTACTTTTATCGGCAAAGACATGAATATGATATCTAATAGTTTCTACCTAAATCAAACAAATGATGGAATTTGAAACTAATTTTATTATAATCTTGTATAAGAAGAGGAAGTGCTTAGAATAAAAACTTAAGTTTAAGGTGGATGAAATAAGTGTCATTGTTTAGAATACGTCTGAACATATACTTGTTGATTTAATATGGTATCATAGACCGATGACCCTTCAATCGGTTTTAATGTTGGTTTCGATGAAACAATGGTGGTGTGATTGGGGAACACAAATTAGGAAAATTAAATCAACACTATTATAGATTTACTTGGTAAATATCGAAAGTAAGGTTTGAGCATAATATCAAATTAGTTTGATGTTGATTTTACTACAGAATGAAGAACATAATGAAATCGAATTTGATATTGATATCTTGACTACTTTAAGGGGTAAAGTTTCTAACTTTAAAAATTTAGGGTAAAGCTAAATCACTAATTTATTTAGCGGGGTAAACTCAAAAACCCAATAAACATTTACCGCTTTCTTAAAAAAAAAAAAAAATATGTATTCATCTTTAAAACATGGCAATGGCATAATAAATAACTTCTCATGTCTCAAATCAATCTTTTTTTTTTTTTTTACCTTAAGACTATTTCGGTGCAACCAGTAAGGTACTTTATTTGCATAGTGTTGGGATATATGTTTTAAAAATATTAATTAATTTCTAAATATTTGTCTCTCATTTAAATGGATTTAACGTGACCTTTATTCTTTATTTCAACAAATAAATTTATTTCTTTTTTAATGCCAAAGACCGTTTTCTGTTAAGTGGATTAATGATGCTAATTAACAACTTAATAATGCATTTAATTTAATCTTATTTAATTCTTTAGCTATTGAAAATCAGAGTTTTGATGAAAAGAATTTGTAGAGTTGTTGAAACATTTTTCTAGTGAGAGAGTTTTTCTTTTATGTCTCTTAGTTTTTTTTTAGAAAATGAATTTTTGGGATAAATAAAATAAGTGTGTGATCATCCTTGGTTTTTCTAAAACATTATTTGAGCAAGAATGAAGCGTAGAAATTTCACATCCTCTCACCGTGCTAGAGTGATTGTGTAAGAGATTAAAATCGGCTGCTTTAGGACGACACGACAATGATGAACTGCTTGCATAATCTTGGGCACAACTGCGAAACTTCTTAAAGATAGCGACCTAGTCCGCGACTCAGTCGTATCATTTGTTTCGTTTTTGATTTTATTTTTTGTGCACGGAATAATTCAACAATTGTTCCAACACATATATACAACCATATTTGAAAGACTTATAAATATAATTATCTCCACTTATAACCAAGTGGGCAGTATATAATTGAACATGACCTTTCCATTCATCTTCCCCGTGAAGTTGATACATGGTATGTGCCGAGACTTGTCCCTGACATATCTGGATTAAGCTGCTGAATCTTCCCTCTTTCTTTTGATCAGATCCAACCCAATCCCAACATACTACAAATTTTAATTCGAGGACCTTTCTGGTACGAAGTTTGTTTTCGAAATGTGAAAGAAAACCTTACTTCCTTAATATGTGTGCACCGCTTGTCTGAGATAAGCAAGATTATGGGGGTTAATATGAGTGGTTGAGTTCATCTACAGTCGTTTAATAAATATTAACTTTAAAAGGAAAACTTATCCTAATAAATCCAACACTTTGTTCACTCAATTACCCGAAATTTTTATAAGATTTCTTAAATTTATACAGTTCTACCATAGCAGAGAGGGTCGTGATATTGTCTTCACATGTATGTTACAACTTTTCTGCTACTTACAATATGACATTTTATAACGCTACTCGACATCTGAATGTTACAAAGGGAATTTGTGTTTCAATATGTTAATTTCTTATTAAGCATTTCTTCGACTACAACCTTCTCCGTAGAATGACTTTTAAAATACCACTCTCTTTCACACCATGTAAGTGTCAGGTGGTGTATGTCTTGTCCACACGATGCATGCTCGTACAGATAGGTCATAACCATCTAAGTTGCAAACAATCTCTATTTTAACAATTCCTACATAGACAAGCACACGATTTTGTAAAATTAACATTTACCATTAGATAATCGTTGAAATCTCTAACCCTTTGTCTATGTAATGTTCCATATATGTTTGGTTCACTTATCCGAGCTTTATTCGCAAAATACTACATCCTACGAACAAATGAAATACTATGTCGTATTAGTCAAAGTTCATCAAATACACCTACACACTACGATAGGATATAATTTACAAGCCAGGCCACTGCAAAGGTGTGCATTTGCACCCCTGCCCAGCTAGCTCCAAAGCCTAATTTAAGCCCAACTAAATTCTTTTGGCTATTTACATGCCTAATCTTGCTTATTTGCACCCTCTAAATACTTTATGCAACCCAAAGTAAATTTTTGCACCCCCATTTCAGAAATCTTGACTCTGCCCCTGCACAAAAACAGCTATGATCCCCGATTTCTAAACTAATAAGCACCCGAATGTTGAAAATCAATTGATTAAGAGAGAAATCAATGATATACCTTAGATGAAACCCATGGGAATCGATGGATACAAAAATATCAGTCAGTGTCAATTATTCTATGAGAAATCGTTTAAACTTAAATCTTAGTTCAAATCACTATTCACAAAAGAATTAATTGGTTCATTGTTGTTGATGAAGTTTTATGTTGTTGAATCTCAAAGTGAACTCGATGAGTTTTCCTGCGAAATCATAAGCGGCAGGGATTAACCAGTGAAGTAAATGAAGGTGAAACATAATTTATTTTGGTTTTTTAATTTTCAGACACATTAAACGAAAAATTCATTTCAGCTGATTTTGATTTTTGGTAATTAAGATGAGGAGTTATGTTGTGAAAAAATGTTGGAAAAAAGGGTAATTGGTGGGATGTTGTAGTGCATCTTGAGCGTGAGTAGAAATTGGAATGAGATAGTAACTAATGGAGGGTAAGAAAGTAACTTGACATTTTAAGTTGAGGACAGGAAGACAGTTGCCCATAATGGTTCCGAAATTCAGTAATCTTCCCCCTTAAAGACCTTGACAAAATTAGCTCTCACGTTGAACGGTGACGAAACCCTCACATCCTTTTGGCCGAAATAAGTCTTTTCTAATGTAAAAGCTATGGTGAGAACACTTGACATAACTCTATTGGTCGGGATATTAAAGATTGGGTTATACTTTGTTTATATCAAGTATTTAACCGTCCGTTAGTAACGCCGTCAACAAATAGGAAGGTGGACAATACTTCTGTGAGATTTTTAATATAATTAATTTTCTTACACCGTGTTTACACCAAATATTTAATTATACGTTATTAACACCGTCTAAGGTGGGCAATACTTCAAACCACGGAAAAAAATTCCAATACAAAAATTTTCTATGACGAAAATTTTTCCATACAAAATTTTACTAAAAAAAAATCTTAACTTAATTTAGTGGAAAACGAAAACTTGACTTACCTTGTTTAGAATTTTACGGAAGTCCAAATTCTATTTAGAAGTCGATTACCTAATATACAAGGACTTTTTTGAATTAATACATTAAGGGAAAAAAGGAACCCACATATTTCACACGTATTTTCCGCGAAAATAAAAGGAAAACATAATAAATTTCCTATTTTTTGTCCACCTATTTAATACTTTCGTCCCACCGCACCAAATCAAAAATACATCGCCACGAGACGGGACGAAGCCTCGTGCACATCAAATAAAAAATATAATTAAAAAGAAAATGGCCGATGTGTAACAGCACGGGCACAAATATACAAATAATTGAAACGTTCGAAAAACGTTAATTAGAATTAAAATGATAAGCCAAGAGTCTGCAGCAATACGATTCATTTGGCTTTACCATTCAGATGGTAAGATGCAATCAATACATGGATGGTCCAACAAAATCATAACATTGCAAGTTGCAATGCAATTAATTTGATGCAACCAATATACAGATAGTATACATTAATTAGCAAGCATTGCAATGGCCCAGTCCACAATTAAACCACAGGTGTGCTTAACAAATAAGAACCGCACGTATTACCTAATACTACAGTTGCGATGCAATTTATGATGCAATCAGTTTTTCTTTTTCTTTCTTTTTAGATGTTAAAGACATTTATTGACTTAAATTGATTGCAATTTATGATGTTTTTTTTTAATACCAATTTATGATGTATTCAATTGAATGCATGTATACAATGGTCTAGTGGAAGCTGAATGTACACGTTAGAACTACCCAGTCTGATTAACAAAAATAAACTTGGCGTTGAGAATACCAAATGGATCATGACGGTTGTATACATGATGTTTTATTAGGTATTTTTCCCGGGCGTTCCTTTATATACCCCCAATAAATATTAATGGTACCCCCATTCGGTAATTATGTTAGTTATAATTTGATTAACATGAAAATCGTTAAGAAATTTATAATTTTGATACCCATATCCTCTCTAAAACTGTAAAAGAAATTTTTTTGCAATCGATTTCAAAATATATAATCGAGATTTTTATACCATCAACTGTAGTATTTTCCTAAATTTATATCTTCATGATTTTTCCGCTGCACTTCTTATACAGATGAAACAATATAACTCTTTAAACGCATCTTTTTTCTTCTTATCAACTGCCTCAAACCCTAACCCAATAACTTTACATCAACTTTAGCCAGTCTGTTTCTTCTTCTGATCAATAGCTTTCTCCTTTGCAATCAACACAACCATTCTGAGCTGCTTTTCAAATCTTCAAATTCCTGTATCCCCTTGTATACAAACATCGTTAGGGTTTAATTTGAAAATCATTAAATTCCTTTGCAAATCTAATTTTCATCATCCTACTTCACTATACAACATGTCAGTTGCCTAATCGTTTTTCACGGATCTCCATCATTTGACCAAATCTTTGAATATGATCTCGCACTGATTCATCTGGGAAAGTGAAATATATAATGGCATAACAAAGTTTTTAATTAGTTTGTCACCATCTGTTTGTGAACCCATAAATCCATATGTACGTATAACCAAGTTCGCATATACACCATTAGAGATATGGTAATCTAATCTTTTGTCGTACGTATTCAATATTGAGATAAACTTGTGATGGAGATGATGTGAGCTCGTGATTTTGTTTCTCTTAGGGGTATATGATTATCGGATCAGATGGGGTAGGTAGATACGTTGTGGAGGTACGTAGATAAAGGGGTACCATTAGTATTTCTAGAGGTATATAAAAGAAGATCCTTTTTCCCTATAGCAAACGGATTTATTGTGGATACAGTATTCACAAATTATTTAAAGAGCCCACTAGACTATTATATGGCGGCTATCCCAAGCCCATGTAATAGATCATACATTTTTTATTTTATTTTATTTTTTTGGCATACAAGAATAGAATACTCGTACATGTATCTTAACTAATGTCTTTGGGTATCACAAATCCAATGTAATACGGATCCGCCGAGTTACTCGCGAATAACTTGGGGATCGTCCTCTGGCCGATACGATCATCTAATACTCAGCCGAGGCGAGTTTTTATCATTGACTCGTCAAGTCGGTGATGGATCGATCTGAGTTCCGAGTCGGCCGAGTCACGAGTCTACAGAAGTACTAGAGTCAAAGTGCTTTAATTACTCAAAGATTAAAAGTATTTCCCTATAATTACGTTTAAAAGAAAATAAAATTAACCATAAAATGTAAAATATCCCTCCAATCACGTTAAATAGTAATTTCAAATATCATTTTTTCAAAAAATTTTTTTGCCATATATGTTGATTGATTTACATTCCATTATTAGTTGACAGCTGTAATTAAGTTTTTTTTTTTTTTTTTGATAAGCAGAAAACAAAACAAAAAGCTAACAATTCATTCTAACATTCCTCATTACGGCTCTGCCTACCAAATCACTGTTTGGCAACCGGAGAATTGAAGCAGGAGGAGAAGTGATCCATTCCCCCTTCAATCTCCTTCGCAGCACCTGATTTGGCTAGGTAATCTGCAATACAGCCTCTCTATATTTTTTTGCAATTACAATATCATCAAAATTCAACATGAGTTCTTCCAAACTCCTCATCACCCATGGCGTTGGCGTCTCTTTTTTGCACAATTGCACTGCATAGGTAGAATCAGTTTGCACCTCCAACTTCTTTATGCCAATCTTTTTTGCCAACAACAAGCCTTCCCTTATTGCCCACACCTCTGAAAGCCACTATTATTAGCTCTAATGATCCCCCAATTCCTACATCCTTGATATTGTTTGAGGCTCCATCACAAATAAGTTTGCTAAAACCATACCTTGGAAAAATCCAGGGAACTTCAATGTCTTAGAGTTGTAATTAAGTTTAAAAGATAAAATTATCCGTAATCCTATAATATATTCCTATAATCAAGATAAACATAATAAATTCATAAATGATTTTCCAAAATCTTAAGATTTCTTGCCATTAATTGACAACCGTTAAGAATAAGAATAATAAAAAGGAGTATTGATTGACTCGCTGAGTTACTTGGCCGGGATCGGCCCCGGTCGATCCGGGACAGATCCTCGATTCATATTACTTTGCACAGATCTTATAAATAAGGACCCTTAAAATAAGGGTTGGTATGCTTGTTCTTGCTTTCATTGATAACACCTTTAATGCTTCCTTTACATTATCTACTTTATCTTGTACTATTGTACAAATATGGTCTTTAGTTGCGTATAATTAATTTTTGAACACGTGATTTTTATAAATGATTCTGGCGGTATCCGAGTGGAACCGGACCTGTTGACCTCCTACTTAAGACTACGTTCATTTCACCTCGCTTGGCATGTTTGCCAAATCAAATCCTTTCTTGCTTGTTACCCTAAAGAAAACTTCTATCGGCATTTCAAGTACTTGACCAAACTAATTAGTAATTCTAATCATTATATGTTGGGACCGTATCCCCAAATCAAGTGTTCTACTTTATTTTTAACCTATTTTCTGGCCATTGATATAATCACATCTAACTATTCAATATCTAACCCCAATATTTCAATATCTAACCCTAATATACCGAATTTGTCGCTATCTCTCGGCTCAAGACGATAACTTAGATCATTAATAAGGGGAAAGCCACTTTTATTAGAGGGAAAACTGACCCGATCTACAATGTTTGACTTTATGTCAAGATTAGGTGGATTTCATAATAAGCTTTCCCTATCGATTAGTTTTTGAGTTTAACTTCGCTCGTCCTCCTCTCTCTGCTGTTGTATCATATGTTATTTTTTTCATTCAAATTCTACAAAACTACAAAACCTGACTACCATCGATAAACTAATATATAGGGTTCTATTTACATCAAACTACTCCATGTAAGAATATTTCTATACATAGGAATATTTCTTTGGGCCATGTAATAATTGTGTTAATTATAGAATATTGCTAAATGATATCGGTTACCATTTCTGGGATTATTTCCTAATATCTCTTCTTTGATGGACTGTTGAGATATAATGTTATAACTAATCCCTAGGAACTTGGTCCTCCTTCTACCTATAAAAGGAACACAATATCCGTCGGTATTGGTTCGGAATTTTACTATTCATAACGTAAGAGGTGAAGAAGGAGAAATCAAGAGGTCCACAAGGTATTATGGCTACCACCAGTTGATGAACAACGGACTACGGATTAGCGCTATAAGGTATTCCTCATAAACTGTTCTTGCATATTTATTGTGTGATTGTCATGAAGTTGAAGATCCTAAATTACGTATCTATAAAAATTACAACTTATAGTTGGTATCAGAGCTAGTGTTTAAAACTCATGATCGTCCGTTAATTGATTATATGCAATAAACCGATTACCTATATACATGGAAGCCGATTAAGATTTTTAGTGACGTCAATTTGTTACTAACGATATAAGTGGCCGGCCGCAAAGGACATCCCTGTTCATTTGATGTATAAACTCTGAGTTTTCTGTTGCTTTCCGTAAGTTTTGAAGAACAACGTAAAAGACTCAACTTAGGTTAAAATGTGGACTTATTGGGCCTGTGATTAATAATATGAATATGTTTAATCGTTTAAGTTGCAAAAAGAAATTAATGGGCCATGAGAGTTAAAGACTAATGGTCATAAATGTACGTTTCACAATGGTAAAGATCCGAAGATGTTAAACTTTTATTAATGAGGGACCGAAAACGTTTTGTTCTGTTAAGAAACCTTGACCGCATTGTCACCGTTTTCTTTTGTTTGCCTTAACACGTGGACCAACCATTCGTCTTTCAACCTATACTCTTGTGGTGTGGGCATACTAAATAAGTTCAAGTATTTTTAAAGGAATTAATTAAAGTTCAAGTATTAGTTAAGGGTCAAAAGGTCAGTTTGCTTTGTCTCTATCTTCCGTTATGTATAACCGTTTTTTCTAAAAAAACTTCTAAATTTTCTCCCCTGGTTTTCCTCCATTATCTTCCTCCTTAATCAAGATTTACTAGATTTCGGTCTGAGATTTCAGATCTACCGAGAAAATCTAGGAAATAGTAATTAGTTTGCTTTTTTTTTTAAATAAAAATATTGCATCTAAGCAATATTAGGTTCAGGTTTTTCTTTTTGTTTAATTTCAATGGCTATTATATCCCTTATGTTCTTCTACTACGCTTATACGGCGGCTTATCATAAGCCCCAGGGCTTCTTAATGGGATTTGGTAATATAAACAACATATGGAATTGTTACAACAGATTTTTTCTTCAAAACTTGTCTCAAGAACCTCATCTATCCAAATCAGTGAAAGGAAGAATAGAGAAGATGTGTCATGTTGGACGAAATCTTTTTTGGTTTCTCATGAAGAATATTCAGGGTTTTTTGGTAAAACAAATGGGATACCAGACTGATTTTGATACAACTTCTTCTCTGGAGGATGAGACAAAGGTATGTGCTTTGGAATTTCAATTGAAGAAAAATCTTAATCTTATTGATGTGATAATTCAAGAGGATCTACAAGCCGGTATGGGGAATGATCAAGATATTCTTTGGAGCATCATTTTTCTCACTTGTAGGAACAAAACCTCTGTTAGTTTTATGTAATCTCATAAAACGCAAATTACATTTTACAATTGTTCTGTTGGTACCAAATGTATAATGATGAAACAAGAGTGTGTGTCTATCTACCACCTCTTCGATGTAATCATTCAAACCTCAATTTGAATGAGGTAGTCTAATAAATTAATCTTAGGGGCTCTTTGAAGCCCCTCATTCCTTAAAAAAAAAAAAAAGGGTTAAGGGTCAAAATGCTTGGTTCTTTAATGGACCATATATATTACTGATTAAGTTTAAGGTAATTGGGCTTTAAAGATTTAATCACAGATAGCCTAATAAGAACGATGTTTTGGAGACTACTCCAAATAGGTGGGGGACTACTCTTCCAATTTGGATGTGGATATTTGAAGTAATTTTGGGTCACCCCTTATCTAAATTTTTGTGTAAATACCAAATTTACCCTTGGTAATTAAATTAGTTAGTTTATTGATTAGTTAGTGTTAGTGTAATGATTAATTACTGATTAGTTAGTGATTAGTGAGTTATTAATAGGATAGTTTTGTTAGAATGAGAAGAAGAAGAAGAAGAAGAAGAAGAAGAAAAAAAGATGAATAAAAAGAGGGAACTAAACTCAAAATATTATTTTGAGTTTAGTAAATATGATATGAGTGATTCATGTGATGATACCTCCTCCTCAGAATCAGAACCTCCTTCATCTCTTAATATATTTGTCAATATTTCTAATGATCCGGATATGAGTTATTTGTTAGATGATGAAACCTATTTACCCCAAACTCAACCTAACGACCCAAATGATGAATTTTATAAGCCACAACCATAAGATGAAGTTATGGGTACTCAGGTATGTCTCAAATTTAGTTAATGTAGCTTGAATTGTGCAAAAAATTGGCCAAATCGAAAATTTCAGGAAGAAATTTTGCCTAGGTCAAGGTAGTTCGGTTAGCAATCCTGCAGAACAGGTAGCCGAACTCTCCTGTATGTGCAGTTCTGTTACTCGTTTCAGCATACGCAGGTAACCGAACTCTGTTTTAATGGAGGTTTTTGAGAGTTCGGTTATCTTTTTCCAGAAAACGTTGCCGAACTAATTTTATAGAGTATACAGTTAATAGTTCGGGTGAGTCGAGTTTAGTCCCTTTGTTACCGAAGTTTATGTTCGGCAAGCTCACAAATCACGTTCATTGAATAGGTAACCGAACTTTTAAGTTCGGTTTAGTCGATAGTAGTAATTATGTTGCCGAACTATACCATAGAAAATTCCAAAGAACAAGTTCGGCAAGATCGCAATTTTTTTTTCATAACTGAACTTATTGTTCGGCAGGATCGTTTTTATTTTTACATTGCCGAAAATTTAAGTATTTCTTATTTTTAGTTGGTATTGACGTTGTGCTATTACTCGTAGGTTGCATCTGATCCAATAAAACCAATAGAAAATCAACCTACCCCTGTTGATATTTTGTACGATGACACGTCCCATCACTACATGAATGACTTGGTATTCAAAAGTCCTTTAGAGGAAAAGAGTTGGGCTAGACAACATGCACTAAAAGACATGTGCGTATTAGTATTGAATGGGAGAGAAAGCAAAACCCGCTTTGAAATGGTTTGTGAGAGAAGCGGTGATCCCGATAAAAGCCACAAGAGGAAGGGTTATGTTTATAAAGGAAAGACAAATAGGAAGAACAAAACTTTCTCAAATAAGATTAAATTCCCATTCAAGCTTGCATTTAATTACAACGAAGAATTGGGTGGATGGGTTCTCTACAAGGTTATGGAAGGTTGTCATAACCACCCTCGTCCGGAGTATCTTGAAGGACATTTCATGGCGGCCAAGCTAACTCCTGAAGAGATGGACAAGGTAGCTAAAATGAGGAAAATGGGTCTTTCACCGATTCAAATGCTCCAAATACTAAAGGAGGATAACAAGGATAACCACTCATCTTTGTCCACCGTTTGTAATGCAATTGTGACAATTAGAAAGAAGGAATGGAGAGATAGACAAGTGATGCACAAATTATTTTTTTTGGCCAAAGAGAAAGACTACGCGGTTCAAAAGGATGTGGATTCGGACGGAGAGATAACACAACTCTTCATTGCGCATCCAACGAGTGTTCAATTGGCTCAATGCTTTCATGAAGTTCTCATAATTGATTGTACTTATAAGACGAACAAGTACGAGATGCCATTGTAGAATATTGTTGGGCGTACTTCGACGCAGTCACCATTTACCGTGGCGTTTTGTTTCTTAAGGGACGAGCAAGAACCTAGTTACATTTGGGCACTACAACAAGTTAAGGCAATCTTCCGAGGTGATGATATTCCCGGGGTTATAGTCATCGACAATGAAGTCGCATTGATGAATTCAATAGAGGTAGTGTTTCCATTAGCACACAGTATGCTTTGTCGTTCCATATATGGTGTAATTTGATAAATAGGTGCAAGCCAACAATTTGTCCACCTAATAAAAAAGGATATGAAGAGATTAAGATGCTACCGGAACATGAAAGAGTGGATGCAAAAGAGGAAGTTGAAAAACAATACGATCTAAATTACGCTAAATGGGTTGCTTTCAACGGTGAATGGGAATCATTGTGTTGGTCTCTTACCGAGGAAGAGTATCATCTAAATCATGCGGAGTTTATCGCCCATTGGGATACTCCCGATTATCCCGGTGTTGTATCGTATGTTCTTCGCCAATGGTTGGAACCACACAAAGATAGGTTTGTTAATGCCTATATCAACCAATATAAACACTTGGGAAATCAAGCGAAAGGTTTAGTAGAGTAGGCTCACCATCGGTTGAAGAAGAATCTCTTTGGATGTGTTGATAATTTCGTAACCGTGTGGTATGTTATGGAGAATTACTTCAAGCGCGACACTGATAGAATTAAAGAGAAGTTCCAAAAAAGCCGTATATTCAAAATGACCGGAAAATATGACGAACACCCATTGTTCAAGGGAATCCATTACAACGTATCTCGCCAATGTATGAAGTTGTTGATTATAGAAGTCGAGTTGATTGATAAGTGGGAAACCAAGAGGGATGAGGTGTGTGTATGTAACATGAAGAAGTCTATGGGACTCCCTTGTCGCCATATGATAATCAACTACGAGCATGGAGTAATCCCTTTAAGCGACATTGATCCATATTGGAAGCATCTAAGTTTCATCCCTCCTCCAAAGGGAGAAGAAGCCGGAGAGGAGTTTGGTGATAACGAAATGGGTAGAACTGTACTAGAGATGTATCGTGGCATGAACAAGCTACAAAAACAAATATTTTGGGATGACATGAGGAAAATCATATATCCACAAACTTCGGAGAATGTTTATGAACCATCAAAAGGCAAACGCAAAGGTAGGCCAAGCAAAAAAGAAACTAAAAAACAACTAAGAGAATATGCAAAGGTGTTACGTAAGAAGAAAAGTGAGCAAACCCCATTTACTAGAGATCCTTCGGCCCATGAGTATACCGCGAAAATGTACTTGGAGCAAACCAAGAAACGGGGTAGGAGCATTGAGGAGAAAGGCGAAACAAGTGAGAGAGATTTGAAGAAAAAAGGTACGATGTGTCCATCACAACCAAGCCAACCATATTCCGGCGACGTGAAGCTTAAGTCTCCAATTTGCCCTATCCAACCATCTTCCCTATACGTGAAGCTTGAGGCTCCAAATAAATACTATTTGAATGAGCTACCCCTATACATTAGAGAATACGTTATATCCACCGACGACGTTCCGCCTGATGGTAATTGTGGTTTTCATTTTGTCAATCAACAACTTGGGCCTTTCATCGAAGGTGCCAAGCTAAATAATGGGTGTGAAATCACTCATATAAGGAAAAGGTTGTTGTTCAAACTAAATGAGAATCCGACATTTTACAAGACAATGTTGTGCGACGGGGTGGGTAGTCTTAATGAGCAATTTGTTAAGTATCAACGTCGTCTTCATGGGGGCCATCCGATCACAACGGATTATTTGATGAGCATACCGATACGTGGACACTTAATCGCCGAGGCATTTAATTGTGTGGTTCATTATTTCTCAAAGTATGCTATTTTCACCTTCACCCCGAAAACAACCGTATGTGTCGAGCAACTCAAACGAAGGAGATGTGTGATAGCATTGACTAACAACAACCACTTTATAGGCCTTCGTTTAAAACCCGATTGTCCACTGCCTCCAATATCCGGAAACTCTTATTGGCCTGCATTTAACTCCGATATAATGTTGGGTTGGTGTATTATGTATGAGCATAACATGGAGATGTGGAAAGCTTTGGAGAAATCGGGCGAAATTGTACATGAAGGTCAAATTTCACTTGAGGATGATTAAATGACACATTTAATGGAACTAAGTATGCTTATCAATCTAATACTATGTTTTTTGAAGTGTGGTATTCATTATCGAGTTAATTTTAGTATTTTATTGAGTTGACAGATAATAGTTCGGTAAGCACATATGATTATCCAGGTTGCCGAACACCTGTTTTGTGTCAGATATAGAGCATTGAAATTTTAAAATTCAAAGCTCGGTTAGAAAATAAATATTTGCGAGCCAACCGAAATACAAAATTCGGTTAACATGGTAAATAATGAGGTAACCGAACTTTTATTTGAAGGCTCAGAGAATGACTTTTCCAACTTGTGCAAAAGCAAAATTTTGAGACTCCAGGTTCGGCAACCAGTGATATTATACTTTGCTAACCGAACTATAAATTTCGGTTACAAGGTTAAAAATTAAGGTAACCGAACTTTTTACCTGAAGTCTAACTCACAAACTGGTAGGATTTAGGTGTTTTATTTGAGTCTTCAGAGTAG
>JAJJMB010016669.1:321991-374685 GCA_023531105.1 Papaver atlanticum | reverse complement strand
AACCTAGCAGTTCTAAGCGTCTCGATTACCTTGACCTAGAAGGTCCGATTTTCGGAGAGTCCTGTTTTGAACGTACTCCTTTTACTGAGGAGAGAATCCCCAATACTCCGATAGCACCAGAAATGGCTACTTTGAAAGCTTTATTAAATCCGACTAGGACTACTCGTCCCTCGTGTATTAAGTTAGCTGACATAGAAGCCACCTATGAACTTAAACTTGGGACCATACAGATGCTCCCAATCTTTTAGGGAAAGAAAATGAAAACCCTTATTTCCATGTTAGGGATTTTGAAGAAATTTGCAGTACCCTAAGAATTAGAGGCTTAGATGATGATGCTTTGAAACTTAGGTTATTTCCTTTTTCCCTGAAAGATAAAGCCAAATCGTGGCTGTATAGTTTGACTGCTGAGTCAATCGAAACATATGAACAACTTACATCTGCCTTTTTCAATAAGTTTTTCCCTAGGCACAAAACATCGTCTATTAGGACGCAAATCTGCACATTCTCACAGCAAGAGGGAGAATCTTTGTATAGGTATTTGGAAAGGTTCAATGATTTGTTAACACAATGTCCTCACCATGGCTTAGAAAAGGTTAGGCTAGTTCAGATCCTTTATGAGGGTTTAGATTATTCCACAATAACAACGGTAGAAGCTTTGTGTACAGGTGGGTTTGAGAACCAAACTGTTGATGCGGCAATGGCTTTTTTGAATGAAGCCGCCGAAAAGACCCAACAATGGGAAATTAGTAAAGAACCCCGGAAAACAATTCTTCTAAGCAGAGGAAACGTTAATAGGGTAGAAGGAGGCTATGAATTAGATGCCAAGATTGCAGCGATAGCTAAAAGGTTAGAAGCTTAAGAAATGGGTCACACTAGTGGTAGATTGGAGCCTTTTTGGGAAGGCCAGAATAATGCAGAGCAAGCCAATGCTCTTTATAATAACACTAGATTCGATAATCGTCAGAAATTTGACCCATATTCAGAAACCTATAATCCTGGGTGGAGAAACCATCAGAACTTTTCATGGTCTAAGGGATAGAATCAAGGTCAGTTTAGTAACTCTAATGCTCCCCCAGATTTTAGTTATGCTAAGAATCCTTCAAGGCCAGCTCAATTTCAGAATCAGTCGGATAAGAGAATCCTAAGCCTAGAGGAGTCCATCGTGTTGTTAACTCAGCAAACTGCAAAACTTCAGCAATCAGTAGAAAAAAGTCTACAAGTTAGTAACAAGATAGGACAAGAAAATAGTAAGGCTATTTCCGAGTTCAGAACCCAGATTAGTTTGATAAATGAGTCTTTGAGAGAAAAAGGTAGGTTTCCTAGTCAAACACAACCCAACCCTAGAGGAGTTCATGAAGTAAATATAAAACACTTGAATGTTATTAGAACCCTTAGGAGTGGTAGAATTATAGACAGCAAGGTAACCATGCCCGATAGTGAACCCACTGTAGTTCACCCCTCAAGACCACCCATAGCTGAAGAGACCGATAAAGTTTCTGATGATGTAAATTCGGTCTCTGGGAGGTCTGATTTTCTACCTAGAGCCCCATTTCCACAGCTACTAGTACCAACAAAGAATGAATCCAACTTTAATGACATTATGGAGGTTTTTAAGAAAGTTACCATAAACCTTCCGTTACTAGAAGCAATTAGGAAACTTCCGGCTTATGCCAACTTCCTCAAGGATATGTGTACGCGAAAGTGAAAGCTTAGTGTCCCTAAAAAATCCTTTTTAGCCTGTCATGTAAGTTCGATCATTCAGAACACCACAACTCCTAAGTATAAAGACCCAGGTGCCCCTACCATTGCTTGCACGATAGGAAAACACAGGGTAGAAAAATCTTTACTTGACTTAGGAGCTAGTGTGAACTTACTTCCGTACCATATGTACTTACAACTGGGACTTGGTGAATTGAAACCCACTAAGATAACACTACAGTTAGTTGATAGATCTGTTAAAATTCCTCGTGGTGTGATAGAAGATGTTCTTATTGAGGTCGACAAGTTTATTTATCCTGTGGATTTTGTAGTCCTAGATACACAACCTGTCCCTGACCCAGAGAATCAAATACCGGTGATTTTAGGTCTCCCATTTTTAGCCACGTCTAATGCCGTTATCAACTGTAGGACCGGACTTATGAACATATCCTGTGTTAATATGACCACTGAACTAAATGTCTTTAATGTTACTAGACAACCTTCTGATGATTTAGAGGAAGTGAATATGATTAGTACTTTGGTTCAGGATATAATTCAGGATAATTGGGATGACACTTTATTTGGTGATTCTTTAGATGAATTTGATGAGACAATTATCTTAGGTAAGATAGATGACCAAACTTTAGAACTAGAAGAAGCTCTCGAATATTTCAAGGACTCTACAGACCCAGAAATTCAGTCACTAGTGTTAGGTCTTTCTGTGAGTAATGATGACTCTGAGTTTGGGGGTAGAGAACTAGAAGAAGCTCTTGATTATTTTAAAGACTCTGAGGATCCGGAAATTCAAGCAATAATTAGAGGTTTGCCTGAGAATACTGACTACCTTAATTTTGGAGGTAGTGATGGTCAAGTATCTTTATTAGAAGTCCCTAACTTGGGACTCGAGTCTAGTGTGCCTGAGGTATTACTTGAGTCTGTTCCGACTCCACAACCTGATCCTCCTGATACCGTCCTGGAAGTGGGAACTCATAGTTCGGAAAAATATGTTTGTCAAGACACTTACATGAAGCCTAAGAGGGCGTCACAGATAAACCCAGTTGTCTTGCAAGAAAGTTTAGATCAGGTTGTGCTCCGTCTGTTAATTTTTCTATCCTGTGCAGTTGTCTCATATTAGTGGCAGTGCTGTTTGGTTTTGATGACCCACAGTTATTTCGACTACTGATATATGATTTGAAAAGTAATTAGCAATTTTATGGTACTTGATGTCTGGTTGAAGACCTGAAACTTAGCACTTCTTGGGAGGTAACCCATGCTCATGCAACACGGTAATATCTTTCCTTAACTATTTTGTTTCAAATGGTAACAGTTTCTCCTTGTTCATGCTTTTAATTTTATATTTAGAACATTGAGGACAATGTTAGATTTAAGTTTGGGGGTATGGGAGAAACTTTTTAGTTGCGTTATAAACTCCAGAGCCTAGAAATTTATGCCTATTAAGAATGGCACTAACCAATCTAAGTGGATGGAAGCATTTTGGTTTTAGGAGTTGAGGGACCAATTTGATTAGATGGAAACATCTAAAGAGTCTATTCATAAAAGCACAGAGCTCAGGTGTTAGAAATAACATGATAGTTTCGCCATATCTCGTTGAGTCCTTTTCATTTCTATTTTTTTTTTCTTTTAAAAATATGTTTCTCTAAGTGATTAGGTAGGGATCACGATTCAAGTTGTTACCAAAGCTAGGGTAAAATAGAGTGTTTGATATATCATAAAAAAAAAAAAAAAAAAAAAACCAGACCAATTAGACCAATCGGAATAAATTATAACACTTGGATAGCAATATGTGTGTGTTCTCCCTGTCTCCGTCGCCTAAACAAGCGTGGAATGCAGGATCCACGGGAATTACCATGTAATCTGCTGACAAGAAGCATGTGCTTGGATCCACAAGATCTAATCATGTCGTTATTTCTAAAAAAATAAAAAATAATAAAATAATAAATGTGTGTTCAATAAATCGACCACTGGTTCCCTTGTATATGCCAGACGAGTTGATCTAGAATTAGGATTATCGACCACTGGTTCCCTTGTATATGCCAGTTGTGTTGATATTAGTCATACCGGTATCCCAGTCCATTAGGATAGGTTCATCTTGGTGGAGGCCTTCAGACAGATATGAGAAAACACCGTTCACCTAGTCAACATCAAAACCAGCTATGTTTTTCTATATCCATCTCTTAATCTTTCCATGTGATTTGTTGACTCCGGATATTGATGTCCATAGTGCAACTATCTTAGTAGAGCTCTGTCACTTATATATGAATTTTAGTATACTTGAGTGCAAACTCATATACAGCAATTGGAATTTCGCATCAGGGTACTTCCTCCCGTAATCAATAAGTATGCCAACCAAGGAGGTTCTTTAGTGCATTCCAAGGGTCTGCGTAGATAGCTAGGGTATGGAGTAAAGGTTTTGTGGGTACACCTCTGGTAACCCCTCCCTAGACTATAACTCGGCCACTAGGGCCACCTTGGGGTTTAAAGGCTTGTTGCACATGCTAAGTGCAATCGACGATGCCTGCGACAGTGAGTTAGGATTTTATTTTGTAGTTTTGATTTGCTCGGGACTAGCAAATAATAAGTTTGGGGGTATTTGATAGACGCATTTATGTGTCTATTTTCATCTCTTTTGTGTATACTGTTAGTACCCATTTCTGTACTAATTTTGGTATTTTATCCCTTTGTAGGTGTTTTTGGAGGAATAGGCTTTTGCGACAAAATTGGCTCGAAAAGTTGTTAAAGGTACCAGGGAGGACATTTGCTATTCGGACTCTCATTTTGGATAAGGGGTAACCCATTTCCAAGCAGCTGCTAAGCACAGACCGGGACTGGATAGGGGGAGGTCACATTTCTTCACATTTTCAAAAACATAAACTGGCGGGAAAAAAAGTCTTTTCACAGCAGAATTTAGGGTTGGATTGTTGATCGACTTTTAAGGAGATTCAAGGGCTGATTTTCGTTGGGTTAACCATGATAAGGATAGACAGGCTTGGTATGTGGGTTTGGATCGATTGAATTGGGTTAGATAACCCTGTAGAATCGAAACAGAGGTGATGGAAGTTTCGGAATTTCTGTTGATTATATTTGGTAGTTACGGGAGATTTAAGGCAAGATAACCTTTCCAGAGATTCGTATCAATCTAATAGAGGGACTGGAATGACCTGTACGGCTTAGAAACGCGTAGAGAGGAATTTGGAAAGTGGAGAAGTCCGAGACTTTCTGCCGAAGAAAGGAAGGAATTAAATCGAGTTTTAGGGATTTTGTTGGATATTAAAAGGGTTGCTAGGAGTCACAAAAAGAGAGGAAGACTTTAGGGGAAGTTTAGAACACCACAGAGCCGAAAAAATCAACTTGCAGGAAAACGCGTTCTGCTGCTGCTGCTGTTGCCGGAGAAGACGAAGAAGAACATACGACCCGCATAGAACCGTCGCATGCAAGTATCGTAGTTCAACAGCAGCAGGTGAGTATCATTTACAAACAGTTTCCTGCAGTGTCAGAAAGCCTTTCAGCAACGATTCAGCCTTTTGTTTTAGACTTTCTGCGACTACAGTGTATTCTTTTACTCTTTTAATCAACTTTTGAGCTATAAATATGTACTTTGAGAAAGTGATTAATATGAGGAGCTAAACCCCTTAGCCGAGGTGACGAAGGAAGCCATTGTTCCATGAAAAGTGGTATGATTCTATTTTTAATTATTTTTGCAATTTTTATATGATTATTTGCATAGAACTAATATAGGAAAATTGATTTTTATTGAGTAGTGTTGAATTGTTTTGATGGAACATGCTAGGTTTTTAAACTTCTGATGTTTCATGCTTTATGGTTACAATTATTACTTCAAAAATCTATTAGAGGCAAAATATTAGAATCACTTCAAAAGAAAAAATTGCATGAATATTGATTAGAGTTTATCACTTAATTGGTTAATGGTGGAATCCAGAGTCTCGGTGTTTTCTTATTATTGTTGAAACAACTTTATTTAATTTTCGAAAATCCTTCACAAGCCCGAGTTGAACGAACTCTACTTATCACTTTTTACAACAACTTAAAATTCACATCAGTAGTCCCCCACTGTTTTGGGGTAGTCCCCAAAACATCGTTCCCTAATAATGTTCTAAGTCCATTAAATAGGACCGATTAAGTCTGACAAGTCAACTGTTGACCCATCAAGTTATTTTGACCGGACTAATTTTTATATCGATCCAGTTTTCATCTGTTTTAGTTCAATTAAATTAATCTAGGACTAGGTTATTATAAAACCACATTATCACAAGTGAATCCAATGCTTCCGCTTTATTGTACGTATAATCTAAAACGATTTCCTATCGAATTCATTATAAAAAAATTATGGTGATTGAAAACATTTTTTTAACACAACTGAATTTGTATGTGCGTTTTATGATATGGTTTATAAGTCTGCATTTAAGGTATAATTTCTCCCTCAATGTTGATTTTTTGATCGTGTGAGATTATTGTGCTTAAGATTATTATGTCAAAACTCTTTAGCTATCACCACAGTGGTACTAGAGTATTTTTTATCTTAGCAATAATCATAACGTTATCGTAGGCACGAATTCGCCAAACCGTAAAGGTAAGGTTTAGCGATTATTAAACTATTATGATAATGGTATTATTGTTAAGTTGTTTGGCGATCACCACAGTGATTTCAGATAATTTTGAGCCATAACCATTATATTGTCAAGTGCTTATAATATTGTTTTGCTTAAATATATTAGAACAACAATTACCCACAGGTGATTTGAGTTCACATGTTTAAGAAAATATTGTAGGATATGATTTTTTTTAATCATACATTATGGATCTGAATCACTTTACGTCTTAATTTGGGCTTAGTGTTATTTCTCTTTATTTTTCTAATTTGAGTGCAAATTTTTACTGCATTTACTAGACAAAATAATAATCATGATTAAGTAAATGCCACATAATTTATCATTATATTTTAGAAAATGCATAAAATAAAATTTACTTAAATTAACTCATTATAGAGTTGAGTAACCCATTATGGAATTTTCAGATTTTCATGAATATTTTATTATGTTGTTTTATCCAAAACTTATTGCATCCTCTATAAAAAAATTGAGGTTTTATTTTTGGATAAATTCCTCCATATTTGTGAAAATTTATGATGTTCATTGCCTATTCTAACACCCTTCTTTTTGATCCACAGTACTATCCCTTATTCATCACGTTTTTTCAAACTTGCATCAATTTAAACTAGTGATGCATCAAAGAATTTTTCCTCAATTAAATTTCACTATTGAATTCTACTTATAGACTTTCTTAATGCTCGATTTTGGTTTACGAAAGGTTCATCACATTTGGATATTTTTTTAATTAAAGGGTGTTGATATTTTCACAAATTATGTATGGCATGCTTTTGAATAAATATTTGTGATTAATTTTTAGGGTTACTCATAATTGTTTATAATCGACTAATTTTACGATAAGATCAAGTATGTCCATATCATTGAGTGGGACCATGCAATGTCACAAGGAAAGCTAGTGTGATATTTGCAATTGTATATGTTTGCTGGATTATTTAGTTATCACCACAATGATACTAAACTTTTATCTTGTAAGTGTTGTATATTTTGAGTCCTCTTAGTTTGATTTAACGATTAGAACAAACGCTGCTCACAAGTAGTTTTGGTTCACACATTGAAACAAACATTAAGGTTATCTAAATATTTCATATACATGTGAAATAATAGCCACCCACAGGTGACTACAATTCACATTATATTAGGTTGAACATATTTAGAATTATTTGAGTTTGTTAATACATTTTAGGATGTGATTCGCCCACAGGTGACTCTAGTTGTGGTATTAAACAAACATAATGTTGGGTGTATGAGAAGGTAAAATATCTACTGATGTTTTTCATGTCTCACATTGTTCCTTGATAAGGTTTTACCCACAGGAGAGTCTTATTGAAGGTATGAAACTATTGTAAGCTTAATTGTCATTTATCTCTATTATAAATTTCAGCTTTTGTTCTTATTAATTGTTGATTATAATTATTTTGTAGACTTTTAATGGTCCAATTTTTGGAAGATAAAATTGTTTATCACCTGATGATTTTTCGCGTTACTGTGTACATCTATCAATTGCATTATGAATCTCAATCCGTGGATATTTTCTCGAACATTCATTATCGAAATTGAGAGGCAATTATAGAGAAAGTGAAAATTATTAAGTCTGATAAAGGTGGTGAATATTGTGAAAGGTATGACAAATAGTTAATATCCTAAATCTTTTACGTAGTATCTCCAAAAGTTTGGAATTGTTGTTCAGTACAGAATACCAACTTATCCTTGGCATAATGGTGTATAGCAAAAGGAAAAATCCTATTTTTATGAAAATGGTTAGAAGCATGATGAGTTATGCATAATGGCCACACATCTGTGAATGTATGTTCTTTCTACAACTGCATGATTTAAATAGATTTCCGGGTAAAGCAGTTTCAAAGACACACTTTGGACTAGAAAGGCTGGAAACCTAGTTTAAATCACCTTTAAGTTATGGTTGTTCAGTTGAAGATGATGACTTACATTCCCAAGAATGAAAATTGGATTTGAAAACTATTACTGGTTCATTGGTTTTCCTAAATAATCCAAATGGTATTCTTTAATGTTCTAACCGTAGTATGAGATTTATTGAAATCGGAAATATAAATTCATTAGTGATGGCATGTCAGTGGGAGTACGTGGATATATCTGTTCAAGAAGTATGGATAATGATCCCTTTATTTAAGATTTCTACAGATATTGTGAATCTTCTCATTGTCGGAATGTTAGATAATGAAAGACCACAAATTACTGATTCAATACTCCATAATATAACTACTGCCAATAAAGAATCTTTTTGATAACAACATGAACCAGCATTAAGAAGGTCTCAAAAGAGATTGAAAGAAAGTTATTCATGTTGTTTCATTGATTTGCTTACAAGAATTTATTTCATTTTGATATAGATTGGCAAAGACTCGATTTCTGGTTCAAAAATATTATGAGTAATAATTTTGATTAATGGATTGATGCTATGTGAGCGAAAATCAATGGTTGAAATTCAAGTCTCGAATATTGTTTAATTGGTCGAAGGACAAATCAGTTGTATGAAAGTGGGTCTTTCTGACCTAACATGACTGTAATAGCAATGTTAAGCGGTATATAGCAAGACTTGTAGCCAAAGATTTTACTCTGAAATGATGCATTGATTATAAATAATTTTTTCTTTCATGTCAAAGAAATATTTATTCAAAATTATCATAGTATTATTAGTAGCTTAGTATGACCGAAGAGTTGCATTAACTAAATGAGAACAAAGCCTTTATTAATGATAAACTATAAAGAAAATTTACGCGTGTTAATATGAAGGCCTTGCCTTATAAAGAAAGGAACACACAGTATGCAAAGTTAAGTAATCAAGGTATGAAATTAAGCTCCCGAAAATTGCATATCTAACATTCAACAAAACCATTAATGTTATTTGGTTTTGGATGAAATTATTATAAATCCATGCATATACCTCAAGATCAGTGGGAGAAGTTCATACTCTTGGTATTTTATGTTAATACTTACTACCTACGAGTAGTGATCTTGACTCTATGCATATCTTTATATTTTTCGAAATAAAGGATATCAATGAAGCTTACCATGTGATAGTCACATATCATGCGGATTACTAAAGCTCTCATGTAAAGTGTATATTGAATATTCGTAGAATTTTGAAATAATAACACATTTATAAAATTTGTTTCATATTGAACATAAGATATAATTTAATCTTCATTACATCTTAATTCTGTTATGGAACATACAACAAGTTGTTAGTGTGCTAGCTAAATGTCTAATGAATCGAAAGAACAAATTACGGGAAAGATATCAAGAATCTTGAGATACTAATCTTGAATTATGTCTTACAATTAGTTAGCCAACCCAATTAGAGTTGATTGGGTTTTCAGTTTTCAATTTTTATGGATGTGCGGATTCTATAAAGGAAGAATCTATTAATACTAGTCCCATAATTGAGTTTGAATATTTATGACTGCGAAACTTAGATAATTAAGGTTTGTCTCTACATTGCTGAAATTTATCGTCTTAGCTTAGCAGAATCAAAGCACGATACGATACAAAAGGAACAAAACACATGAACCTTGAGTATGTATGCGTGAATTAAGTAATTCGGAAACAATAGTTGTTCATGTATCACTTAAGCACAATTGCATTCGGAGATGCACTTAATGAACAATTACCTTTTAAGACCACTTAAGAAAAGATTAAATCTTAGGTCTGTGGGAGTAATTGATTACTGAATCAGCTAATTTTTGTGCTTCATTTTGAACAATTATTGAGCTCTTATTAATGTCATTCTGAATTATTTCTGTATCCATGTTTAGTATACATTTATGTGAATGGATGAATGTTAACAGAAATTGTCTTTCTTTTGAAGACACCAGAGGACCATTATGATATCCCAAATTAAGGCCTAGTTAAGTAAGTTATTTGTGTTGTTGTGCATGGAAGGGAACATGTTGATAACATGACAACGTGCGACCGCCATGACTCACATAAGTGATTTACTTGATTAAGGTATTATGTTTGAACCATTAAATTTTATTTAGCAATTATGCGCGCTTATGTTTTTCTACGATTAACCGTTAAATAATTATCACATGGACCAGTGGGAAAATGTAAGAATATTTCTATACATAGGAATATTCCTTTGGGCCATGTAATAATTGTGTGAATTATAGAATATTGCTAAATTATATCAGTTACCATTTCTGGAATTATTTCCTAATATCTCTTCTTTGATGGACGGTCGAGATATAATTCTATAACTAAACCCTATGAACTTGGTCCTCCTTCTACCTATAAAAGGAACACAATAGCCATAGGTATTGGTTCGGAATTTTACTATTCATAACGTAAGAGGTGAAGAAGGAGACATCAAGAGCTCCACAAGGTGTTATGGCTACCACCAGTTGATCAACAACGGATTACGGATTAGCGCTATAAGGTATTCCTCATAAACTGTTCTTGCATATTTATTGTGTGATTTTCATGAAGTTCAATTAACTAAATTATGTATCTATAAAAATTGCAACTTATACTCCATGGATTGGATACGTTCGTGACAAAATAAAAGACTCAAAGGGTTGCAATCTATGAATATATAAGAATGGATGATACACACTAACCTGATCGCCATTATGCAATCTCGACTATACTTGTTAATGAATTGCAAAATGGTCGCCATTATGTACAATTCAATATCCTAAAAGTTTCGGACAGTAGCCACTGTATATATATAAGAACCATTGATATATATTTGCTCTCTAATTCGATTGTTTACTCCATTTTAGTACTTCACCTTTGTAAGTATTTGGGTGCTAGCAAGGATTTGTTAGTTAAAAACTTAGGTTAAACGGGATACCCATTGGAACAGTGACATGGGAAATTCTAAAACTCCAAAGTTTTTTTTTTTGACAGGGGAAAGTTTATTTTAAATCTACCCAATACTGACCGATAGTCAAATAGCCAAGACCAAGGTCAACTTTCCCTTTAATAAAAGTGACTTTCCCCCTAACAATTATCATAACTTAATCATCGTCATAAAAATCAGTCTCATATTGTGTTGACAACTAAGTAAGATCTTGCATTTAATAGGGTTTGGGGAATCTAATCATATCTTTAAAAGTCGTCTTTCAAGGTTAGTTAGGTCCATGGGATTCGATATGGTATTAAAGCAGGCCATTTGTGTTGGGTCTAATGTGACCACGCCTACTCAGCATAAAGATTAAATTCCCATGTATTAGACCCAATAAGATTACACGTGGGAGAACATGTATAATAATCCCATACGGTGCAGAGAACCTAGGAGGCTACAAATGAAAGGGCATTAGAATACTCCTAATCGTAGCTAAAGATCATTTAATCATTGAGTAGTTTGAATAAAAAAAAAACACAAACTCCCTGTGAATCAAATATTCATTAATTGAATATCACTAAAACTTCTTAGAAGTAAGTACTTTTAAGGGTGTAAAACAAACAGGCTCAGCACAACCCATCCTATGAAGTCATGTGTTTAGTCTGTTGCATCGGAGTTTAAGGAATGTCATGTTTTGTTGTGCTGGACGCCGTGCTGGTTGTGTTGTGCCAGAAAAATAAGCGTTTTATGTCATGTTGTGCTGTGCCACACACATTTATTCTATGTCTACTAATTAAATATTTTCCAAATATTTAGGTATTATACGTTTTGTTATTAAAATACGTCAACATATGAAAATAAAATATCAAAAACTGGTATGAACAAAGACTCTTTGTGAAATATACACGAAATGTCATGTATTGTGCCATATTGTGTAGTGTTTTATGCATGTTATGACGTACTTTGTTTACATATTTTTCCCTATCATATGTTGTATTGTGCCACTGTGATTAGTCTAGCCTATCCCTGTCCGACCCACGAATCTACCGTGTTATACCATGCTGGGACGGCTTCTCTCGAATTTTTGGGTGCCATGCTGGGATGTACTCGTGTTGGCACGGCTCAATTTCCACCTTTACATTATCCCTTTCATGGCTACACTATATTGTACATATATGCATATAAATATTATGGATGCGATATTGCAGTAGTACAATGGAAAAATGCTTGGATAATAATATGAATTTCCTGAGCAGTGGTGAAGCTAGAAACCTCACTAAGGGGAAGAAAAATCCAACTAGGAGATGTAAAAAAGAAAAATTGGTCTAGAAAACCCAAATATTTAAAAAAAAATTAGGCATGGAAACCAGTTGGGATGGGTTTGCAACTTGCTTTTAACTGGCTCTGCCACTAGCCTGAGTTCGAAACTCGTCGACGATATCTACGGATCAAAAAAAATCATGAAATTAAATAAAAAATGCGATGAAATTTAAAGGGAAGTGTTATGGCTCAGGGACTTAAAGGTTAGATAATTAGGCCGAAGGAGTTCAAATATCCTGAGGTTCTTTTTTTGGTTATATCTTCTACCCTTATATTTTGGTTTAATAGATATATAGTATATTTCTGGAGGATAGGTATTGTAGCGTCTCCAAAGCTTATAGTTGCATCTTTTCTGATGACTACACCCAAGTAGATCTAAAGGCTATAAAACTACTAACATTCAAGATTCAAAGATAAACAAGATGTAAAGAACATGAAAGTAAAGATTAACACAAGCATATAACGTGGTTCGGCCATGAAGACCTACGTCCACGGGAAAGAAGATGTTTTCTTTATTGATCAGGGTCTTACCCTTAAAATAGCTACAAATATCACTTAGATTTCTCACTCTCTCTTTATCTAGATCTCTCAGAAATTCTATGTAGAAAGACAATCTAATATTACATAACATAAGTTGTCCATTTCCTTCATTATACACTCACCATGTCCACTCTCAATCTTAGTTCATCAACAATCCCATTACTATAATAACATTTCTAACAACAGTCTCTATTTCATTATTTAATCATCTCAACCTCATATTCAATCCCAAACATAAAACCTCAATGAATCTTAACAAGTCAACTCAAAAGTACAAAGTTAAACAATTAAAAACTTACCCAACCAGTATCATCTTCTGAATTGCTGGTTCACCAACACAATTCTACTGTAACCCTAATTGATCAACCACCATCATCAATTTCATCCTCTGAAACATAACTTCATCTGTAACTCCACTCTAATCCCTTCAATCACTCACAACCCATCTCAATTCGATATCCTAGAATATCAATTTCATCTTCTAAATCTTCAAGACATCAATCAAATCTATAAACCATAATTTACCTTTCTCCAATTCATCATCAGAAGAACTTCTCAACAACAAATTAACACCAACCCATCTCCAATTTCTTCTTATACATCACTAATTCGAACTTTCATTCAATTCTCTGAAAAAACCCTAACTCTTTGCTTCGATCATCAAAACAATCTTTCATCTTCAAATAAACATCAAACCTCTCTTTCTTCATCCATCTGCTACTCAAAACACTGATCAATTCAATAAACTCTCCAGACTAAATCTGAAAACCCTAACCTTCAGTAACCCTAACTTCGATTTCTAATTCCTCCTTCGAGTCTGAACCAAAAATAGACACCATCACCATCACTACCGTCTATAGTATGATCTTCTCCACCTTCTGTCGATCTCATAACTTTCATTTGAGTTACTCTCAATCTCGTAGAAGAAAAAGAACAAAAGAAGAGAAGAAAGATAAGAATGAAGAAGAATAAGAAAGAAGAAGAATCTTCTCGGTGAGGTGAAGATAAGGTCAAAGAAATGTATAAAGGAACCCATCACTTGGATATGGGAAGACCAGGTCGGCTAAGCTGCAAAATGACTATTTTGCCCTTCAACAAGTTTGATGATATCTTATTTGCCCGGTATCCGACTGACAAGTTCGAGTAGTCTATTCTGCGTAAATTTTCGAGATTTTTTCAGCGGTACTAGTTTCGTATCTAGATCGTTGTTAGATTAATTTCTATTAATTAAAATCTATATTAACTAGTCGAGTCACTAACGACTAAATCGTCTCTTGATATATCTAAATAGACTCTTGACCAGTCTAATAGCGTTGACGTGCTTGAGGGTCCTTACATTTTCCCCACATTATATCATTTTCGTCATCAAAAATCAAACCATCCTTCTGGTCTTAAAAAAAAAAACTCCCCACCTTATAGAATCATTTTATCTCTTGTCTAAGCATAAAAACAACACGATGACAAAAGCACAAACCTATATGGCTTTCTACAACAAAAATTTGTGGTTCTAGGTTCAAAAGACTAGTTTCTATTTCAATAAGTCACTGGTTCTAATTACGAGAGAAGATACTCTATAATAAAGTCTCTAAGTAAAATTTGGGATCTATCAGTCCACTAATACAAGCAAGTCTCCCTTCAATGCCTTGTGATACAAGAATGCAGTTCCCCTGTCTAGGTTCGCGACGCCTGACAATGCCTTCCTACGTAACAAGTATCACCCAAACACATCAGAATTACCAACCTCACTATTCCACAGTGCTGGATTAACCAAGTATAAATTTATTAAGATTAATTTATCTCCAAATTTTTATCTTAACTGGTGTAATTTAAAATTTACTTCATAGACAGTTCACAACATTTTAAACAATTTAATCATCAAAATTTATTTAATTTAATTTAATTTAATTTATCATTATTATTATTTATTTATTTTAACGAAATCGAATTTTAGTTCCAAATGAAACTATATTATTATAACTAAATAATTTTTAAATTCATGTACTATTTAAGAATAACTTAATGTTGTAACCATTATCCAAATTTAAAGTTATATCTATTTGTTTATTTCATTATGTTACTTGATATAAGTAAATAACCGCTAACAATTTTTCATAGTTGTTTGGTATTAATGTTTTATTATTATTATTACATTTATTTCTTATTTCTTAGACCGGTAAAAGTTAATCGTAATGCCAAGTTTAAATTTTATTATCAATACTAGATTTGATTTGATCTAACTTTATTTCCTTAAAATTTATATTATTGCTAAGTAATCCTTAAGTTGTACTATTAATAAAAATTACATTTTCCTAATACTATCCTATAATTATTATCCAAATGATATTTACAATATCCCTAAATTTTATACAAATTAGTATTATATAGAATTATTATTTGCTTATCTTATCAAAAGTTATTGTCTTAATTATATTACCATTTTCATTATCGTTTTATCAATTTTTCCTATTTGATTACTAGCGTAACTAAAACATAACCAGAATAACTACTTAGTAATGATACTGTAGTTGCATCTTTTCTGATGACTACACCTAAGTAGATCTAAAGGCTATAAAGCTACTAACATTCAAGATTCAAAGACAAACATAATGTAAAGAACATGAAAGTAAAGATTAACACAAGCATATAACGTGGTTCGGCCATGAAGACCTATGTCCACGGGAAAGAAGATGTTTTCTTTATTGATCAGGGTCTTACCCTTGAACTCTCTTTATCTAGATCTCTCTCAGGAATTCTCTGTAGAAAGACCATCTAATATTAGATAACATAAGTTGTCCATTTCCTTCTACATGGACTGGTATTTATAGGCAAATTAGACTCGTGAAGGCCTGGTCTCGCTGAGCTGGTGGAGCTATCGTACACCTCCTCGATACTTCGGACGAGATCTATACTATCCCTCGTGATGGTCTCCTTTGTTCTCCCTCCGAGTTATCTCGCCCTATTTGTCATCGTGTATCTCTTCCTTGGAGAACCTCGTGTTGTATCACCTCTGGGTTATAGATTGCCCGAGCCTTCTGATACGATGTAGATTCGCCCACGTCTCTTCTGATCCTTCATTAAATGCAGTCCTTCTTTTTAGACTTGACCGTCTGGATCGATTAGGCCACTCCTCACACGCGTCATTCATGTAACGCTTGTAGCAGGTGTCTTGATTCAAATGAAATCAGCTTTATAGAGTATGATTCGATGTTTCCACCTTATCATCTTATCATGAAATCATCCCTTGAGATGTTTACACGTGGCCATCGGGTTATTTACCCTCACATTTTTCTCATTTTCTTTGCAACTTTCCAAGGGCATGATGGGAAGAAAACTTCGTAACCGTCCCGTCTTTATCGCCACGTCCGAGACTTCCGCCATGTCTGCACTTTAAGTGCGCTTTTACATATTGGACTTGAGGAGCCGGTTGGTGGTCCATTGGTTTCGTATAAAATATTTTGGGAGAAGAGAATGATGTCTTTATTTTCTGTTTTCAGAATTCATAACTTTTTCATTATTTGTCTCCTCTGTCTTTTGTTGTTCCTCCTTAACTTCCTGTCTCCTATAAAGATGTTCATTATGTCTGGGAGGAATTCTCCATCTCGACCTTACAGGCGGTATGGCCTCATTTATTTGTTCTTCTTTTTATTTTTGTCGGTTGTTTACGCCATTATTTTGAACTGTGAAGTTCCTTCGTAGTTATCATGATTGCTCTAGTCAATGGTTCTTGCCATAGCTTTTTAACTGTCAAGTTTCTTCGGGGATCGCCATTGTTGTATCCACCTTTTTTTATTTTTTGCCGGTTTTTCCAGCGTAAGTTATGATACCCCCCCCTTTTTTTAATCTTTTATAGTGCTGATAAGAGACCGATTAGGGCTTCGAGCACCGGCCGTTCTTACGACATGTATGATGCAGATTTCTTAGAAATGATAAAGACTAAGCATCGTCTTCAAAGATTTCAAGTTACTTTTTCTACTCCGGAGGGTAAAGTCGGCGTATTGACAAAGAAACTCTTTGAGGATACCCCTGTTGTCCCAACAAGATTATCGTGGAGGCGGGTCAGCTCGATGCTGGGCTTCTCCTTCCTCTGTACTTCTCACTAGATTCTTTTCAGTACGAGGTGTTTGCCTGCTTAGTCCCCAGCGAGCTATTTATCAGCCCAATAGAAAAAATTTATAGGAACGCCCGAGAATGTGCTCGGCGAAGTCAAGGAAAGGTTACTGAGCACGAGTTGAATGAGTTCATCCCTTCTCAGATGGATTTGTATACACCTGCGACTTTTGTGGAGAACTATTGGTACTAACAGTCCGATACCTTTAAGGGCTTTGGAGTTAGAATTTCTAGATCTCGGCGACCTCTCCGAGGTCCTCCTCTTATGTCCGATTTGGATCTTCCCAATCCCAGCAATCTTACACTTCGCAGGACTCATGATTCCAAGTGGTTTCTGGCTCCTCTTCGTATTGTGGGGCCTTATATTTTTTGCTGGGATGAGATTGGCAATGTCCTTTCTGGGATTCCTGAGATGCATAATCATCTGCCACCTTATAGGCCATGGGAACTTAGATGGGCCCCTTCCCGTAGGCGTTCATCACAAACTTCTCGAGCTGCTGAGGATGCTAAGGTAGAAAATACTGTCTTAATGTTTTAACGTATATATACCTTGCCCCTGTTTTATGCCTTAACATCTGATGTTGTTGTAATGTTTTAGCAGAGGAGAAGAGTTTCTGATGGATCTGGGACATCTACTGCTCCCATGGAGGTTGCAGAACATGCATTGTAAGTTAATATTAGTGCATTGTTTGGCGAGAATGAGATTGTGGACCTTGGTGAAGGATTTTTTGGTGATATGGATCACACATTGTTTGGATGAGATTGCCAATATTGATGGCACTACCATTATATCATAGGTGGGTATGCCATAGGCGAGTAATCTCGCTGATGCGGGTGTTCTTTCTGATGTAGGTGATCGGGTTGGTAACGGTGTTGGTACTGGCGTACCAAGTACTTTTGCTGGTGGTTTTCCTTCTGCTCCAACTGTTCCTTCTAGTTCGTCTTCCACCATCTTTGTTGGTGGATCCGAGGCGATGAAGATGTTATGCTCGGATCAGTATGCTCGGCTGAGCGAGGACGAGAAAGCTCGTATCTTAACTTCTTTGCCTAAATCCGCTCAACATCAACTTGTGTAGGCGGTATGTATTTGACTATACTTTCAATAGTATGATATTTATTGTTACCTCAGTTAAAGTGTTTCTAACTGGTGATGTTGTATGATTTACTAGATCAACAATCTGAGGGTTGGTATGTTGTCTGAGACTCGTGTTGCTAGGAGGCGAGCTAAAGATGCTAAGCACTAGAATCAGAATCTGCGTCTTGCCGTGGAGATGGCCAAGCAAGAGGCTTTGTCCTTTCGCCAAGATAAAAAAGAGCTGGAAGGTATTTATTTTTTCCTTTGTCTAAGTTTTCATCCCCATAGTAGGTTTTAGAGTTATGAATTAGTCCTCTCTATTGGTAGCCACCATCAAATGTTTGGAGGAGAAGGTAGATAATACTGGTCCTAGGCATGCTAGGGAACTGTGCAATTTGAGGTTCGATGTGAGATCTCGCCAGTGCAAGATTGATTCCTTAGAACATGAGAATGCACAACTTCAGAAGGATGTGGACGTTCATCGAGATCGTATCGTTGATCTTCATGCGATGCTAGATAAAGCTAAGAAGGTGGCTGTAGGTCGCTTAGGTGAGATCAAGCTCCTCCGAACTCAAAAGGATGGGCTGATTGAGTGCCAATCGGACTACATGCCCCTGCTTGCGCAGGCATAGGATGACGGAGAAGAGTTAGAACCTTTCAGGAGAGATTTTATCCAGCTTGAAAAGGATCGTGATAGACATATGTTCTCGTGCCCGACTGGCGATGATGCCATAACTCATGTTGAAGCGCAGATTACTGCTTTAGATAATCAAAAGGCCCAAGTGCAACAGACCTTAGCTTCTGTTTTAATTGAACATGAAGGTTGCCTATTAGCGGCTTTTGATTTTCATTCACCTTATGCTTTTATGAGTTATTTCTGTTATATTATCTCTCTCCTTTTACTTCTCTTGCAGAGGCTCGTAAGCGTAATGCGGAGTTGGACAGGCAATTGTAAGAAGTGAAGGTGGCAAAACAAAGTATCGATAAAGAGCTTAATGAATTGGTGAGAAACCATGAGGAAGAGTTGGAGGCTGAGCGTGCTGACAAGAATCAAAAGTTGGGCAATCTTCATGCTGAGTATAAGCTTATAATAACGAATGCCTGCAGAACTGTCGTCCTTCGTGAGCGTCAAAGGGTTGTTGCTGCTGCCAATGTTGTGGTGGAACTCCGCCTGTCGAGCCCGAGTCCGAGCAAGTTGCTCCTGAAACTGTCGAGGGCGAGGATCGGGTGGAAATTGAGAAAGGTGCACCTGGCGATGGGCAGGTTTAAGTCCGCCAGTTCTTTTTCTCATATGAGCTTTGCTTTTCTAAGAACTTCTTGCTTTCTCCTTTTTGTGTTTAAACCTCGTGTTGTTTTGAGGTAATGTTTAGGAAGACATTATTTGGAAAGTCCTCGTGCTCCTGGCGAGGCAATGTGTAATTGGTTTGACTGGTCAGTATGCTAACCGAGTTCTATTCTGTGTTGGAGGCATTATTTTTCTACATATACTTTGATAAGTCCTCATATGTGAGAGGCAATGATACTTTCTTTTGAAGTAGCTGTTCATATGGATGATAATTTCCTTAGTTGAATTACATCACATGATGTGTGTATTTCTGTGGCTCCCGGAGGGTTTTGTGCATGCTAATGGTCCGTCCAACAATGGATGACAAATCCAAGGAGTGATCAGTTCCTTAATTGGATAGGGAATCTCTTACGGTGTTTGGATTTAGGCGTAGCACATTCCCCTACTCGCCTTGGTCTAGTGCCTTTATGGGCTTGGTTTTTTAATAGTGTCCTATTTAGGTTACACTTTCCCCAGGGTTAAGTGATCAGTTGTGTGAGTCACTTGTTTATTAACCATTTGGAGGGCAATATCTCGGTCAAGTTATTCTTGCCTTAGCCAGAGGTAAGTACCTTGATTCTGGATATCTCCTGTTATGGCAGGACATCATATGATTTCGTGATTGTGATGGCATTACCTTAGGTTTGTTCCCGTCTTAGGTAGCTTCGGTTGTTCCCCGCTTCATCTTGCTTCATTCAGCTAGATGGCATTGCCTTAGGTATGTGTCCGTCTCGGGTAGCTTAGGTATTTTACCCGCATCATTCATTATAGAATGAAAGGTGTGGCTAGCACCGTTCCATGATCTTGATGATCTTTTGTTATAATGCAAATGTGATATGATTATGCTATATGCAAATGCAAGAAAAAATAAAGAAAAAAATTAAAGCAAAAAATTACGAGAGAAAAAATAAACTAACAAAAATCAAAGTAAATGAAATGAGCACGCAAAAGGATTAATTTTATTATTCTCAAAAGAGGGTTTATAAGCCCTTAGTACATTTTTGTAAGGTACCATGACCTTTTACACGTAGGGATTCGAGTCCCATTTTCATAATTTGTCTTCCTAAGAAATAAGTTGTTCAAGCATTGTATTGCTTGAGGTATTTGATATTACGGGGGCGTTCTAGTTCTTCCCCTTTGGGTTTGAGAAATCTGTATGCTCCATCGCCTGCCTTGGCGATGACTGTTAATGGTCCTTCCAAGATGGGAGAAAATTTTCCTGCCTCTCACTGGTATGGCGGGATCTCGTGCCAGACTTTGTCGCCTGGGCTAAATCGCCTCTGATGAACACGTTCGTTGTATTCTTGGGCTGTCCTCCAATGGTATTTTTGCATTCTATGGAGAACTATTTCTCGGTTTTCCTCGAGGTTGTCTATCTCAGCGATTATCGCTTCAGTTTGTATGATCGCTTTTATACCATACGTGAGAACGAAAGGGGTCGTCCTTGTTGCTCCTCCTCATGTGGTTCGATAGGCCCGTAGTACATTGCGTAATTGTTCACATCGGCTAGTCCCGTGTCCGTCTAGCTTCATTCTGAGCATGTCAGCGATAGCTTCATTAGGGTAACCATATAGACTTCAGGGAGTGGAGAAGGCATTATGCTCCTAATTTTTCTTGCCGAGTGAGATTCGGTTATAACCCAAGTATCCGTCCATTAGGGACAGTAGTCCGTATTCAGATGTGGCTTCCACAAGCTAATCGATATCGGGAATCGGAAAGATGTGCTTTGGACAAGCCTTATTAATGTAAAGTCGTACTCCTTCATTTTTCTTCGGTATTATCACCATGTTGGGTATTTGTTCTCCTCGGACGACTTCTGATGCCTCCGTCTTCTTTAGTTCATTTTGATTAGCCTTGCGATACTCCGGTGCCACCTTTCGCATTTTTTTCCTATAGGATTGTTCTTTGGATCATTCTCAAATGGTCTTGACAGACTTCTGTATCTATCCAAGGCATATCTCCCATGTGTCTGGCAGAGGCATCGGAGTATTCTTTTGATGCTCGTACGAGCTTTTCTTATTCCTCTATGTCGAGGAGAGTTCCATTCTTAGCCATTCCCAGATTTTCGGTTGTTCTGATGTTTATTTCCTTTGTGGGTCCTGAGGCCGAGAAGTTTATCTTGAGCTCTCCATCATCGGAGAGGTCCTGTAGTTGCTATAAGAGCTCCTTGGATAAGTCCGAGGTTGGGACATTGTTCGAGTGTCTTGCTTTGCTTGTCACTGCTACGTAAACATTGATATCATCCTAGCTTTTAGCATTCTTGGCCCTTTTCTCCTTTGCTTTTGGGGATTTTACCCTGTTCTCGTCATTATGTACGTCCATGTTATAATAGTACTTATCTTCGCCTGAGTCTCAACCGATCTCTGCGATCCCATCGGGTGTTGGAAACCTTAGTCTCTGATGGTAGGTCGAGGAAAATCCTTTGATCCCATGGACCCAGGATCGCCCGACAATGGATGTGTAGGGTGAAAGTACATCTACTACACAGAAGGTAGTTAGAGTGAGGATTTTTCCTACTCGAATTTTAGGGTGACCTCGCCCCTCGGTTGGGTTGATACGTCATTGAAGCCAAATATGTTATAGGTTGATGGTATTAGGCACTCGTCTCTAAGATCCATTTGTTTGAATATTTCATATAATAAGATTTTGACGGAACTCCCTCCGTCTATTAGTATTTTAGGCAATTTCTTCCCCGCCCTCGTGTTCGGGGAGTGCGATAGCCATCATATCCACCAGTGGATCGTTGTGGTTTCGTCCTCCATCGGGCGCATCCGAGGCTGAAAAACTGATAGGTATTTTCATCCACTCCTGTATAGGAGGTTCTTTTGCCACACTGAAGACTTCGTCACCTTCGAAGTTTTTCTCTTGGATTCGTCCTGTAATATTTCCTTCAGGTGTGTGAGCTGTGAAAGCTGAGTGCGATATCGTATTGCATCCCAAGTATTATGCCTCGCGTGGTATTTCTACGCGATATACGGGTGTTCCCTCCGTTGGTTGGATCGCTGGCTGTGCGATGTACTCCTCGAGTTTCCCTTCATCAATCATGTCTTGCACTATCTTATTCAGATCCCTGCATGAGTCTGTCGTGTGGCTATAGAATTGGTGAAACTCGCAGAAGTCTGTTCTATTCTTAGCGCGCTCGGGCTGCTGTCCTATATTCCATGGGTATGTGATCTTACATTTCACATCGATCTTCTTAAAGATCTCGGTTATAAGTGGGTTTAGTTTCGTGTAGACTGAATCTACGAACTTTCCCTTCTTTTGTTGGGCTTGGTCTCGCCCTTTCCATCCTCCACTTCGATGTTTATCGAACTTGGTAGATCCGTTGTTGGATCGCCCTCCTCGGGCTGGCGCTTGAGGGTTCTGTGGTTTTACCACATTTGCTCCTCTATTGGTTCCTTTTACCAATTTGTCATAAGTACCGTCTTGGAGTTCTTCAAGGGCTATGTAATCCTCTTGAATCTCTCTCAGTTTCCCTAGATTGGGTGGCATGGTCTCGTACATGCAGACAAATATGGGGTCCGTCTTTCTTAGACTATTTTTGAAGCCCAAGATCGTGTAGGCCTCTAGGACTCTTTCGATCTCGGCACATAATTTTCTCCAACGAGTTACCAGAGAGCGGAGCGACTCGTTCGGTCCTCTGGCTAACTGGAACAGCATGTCAATTTCAGTTTTGACTCGGCTGTTATGTATGTATGTTTCTAAGAAAAACTCGGATAGATGGTCAAACGACTTAACCAATTCCTTAGGCAGGTTATTGAACCACATTAGGGCCTCGTCTTTTAGACTGGCTGGAAAGAACCTACACATCACTACCTTGTAGTGACTCCACTGCGTCAGCGTCATGCAGTAGGATCTGAGATGTTCGATTGCAGCGCTTGTTCCATTGAAGGGAGTTGCAAACGTTGGGAGCGAGCATTTCCTTGGAAATGGTTGGGCTAGTAGACCCTCCGATAAGGGAGACTGTCCAGCCTCTTGCAGTACTTCCTTCAACTTTTTTCCTTCTTGTTTTCCTGTGGCCTCTCTGCACATCGTTTCGAGTTGAAAGAGTCGGGCTTGTAATTGGTCGTCACTGTGCCTCGTTTCGGCCTTCTTCCTTCGTCCTTGTGCTCTTTCGGGCGAGTTGGAACTTCTGGGCGGTGATATCTTCATCGCCCTGAATCCTCGTCCGATTGTTCGGCGTACGTCACTATTTTAGAGCAAGTTGACTTTGAAGTCTCCTCTCGCTTGGGGTCTATGACCGCGTGGTTCTCGGCCATGCAGTTGGTTTTTACTTCGTCCTCCTTTTCCTTTTCTCGTCTATGCTTGGGATCGACATCGGATGATCCCTCAGACGGACTTTCTTCCTCGTTTAGGACTTCTCGGCTTCCCTTTGGAAAGTGCTCTCCTGTTTCCTCGTTCGAGGTGTCAGGGATATGCACTCGCTCATCGTCCTGTAAGTTCTCAAAAGGATTCTCCTCTTCGAGGGTCTCCTCTATGGTAGTGAGTGGCACCTTTTTCTTCATTTTGCGTTTCATCCTGCGGTTTATCCGTTCTATCCTCCTGTTACATCTTTCTAATTTTTTCATTCTCTCATCCTGCGCTTCTTGAGCTTTCAGGATGGTTGCGATAGTAGCATCGGTATCGCCGAGGTTAGAAGGTTAGCCTTTCTTCTCCTCATTGTTTACTGTTTTCCTTGGCAAACGATTCAACCCTCCTGGTTGAGTTAAATGGATTTCATTCTGTCTTTCGAAGGGATTTCCTCTTCGTCAGAGCTAGAGTTATCAGTTAACCCCTCCCGATATTAGTTATCGAGTTGTCCCTCTCCTGGGAGTACACCGTTGTGATTAGTTTCACCGGGCTCTATCTCGTCTAGGCCTCCACACATGGCTCCACAAGCTTCTCCTTGGCTCGTGCGAGTGGATCGTCTCGTCACCATCGCCTTACTTGCGATATATGCAATAATGCTTAATTTGTCTTTTCTTACAGAAAAGTGGGACCCTAGATTTGCAGGTCATGTGCAATTACTAAGTCATAGTTCAGACTGGACAGTTTAGTACAGGAAGACTTTGCAGTAGATTTTGGAGATATGTGAAGATGTCAAAACATTCCCTACTTGCATAAAGTTTTGGTGATGGGAAAAAGGTGTTTTGTTTGTCTCTCTTTTTGAGAAAAATAACTCCTTCTACACGTCATACCTTTACTAGGAAAAAACAAAGTTTATGATAATGAGCAAATTCCCATTTTAGGAAATACTTCTCATCATCTTTAAACTTTTGATTTTGAACAAACTTTGAGTTTGATGAATGATTATGTACTCATTAACCCTTCCCCTTGACTTAGAGTTAGATTTCTAAGAAGAAGATTTGTGGATTATCTTGAGTTTCTTAGAAGATGAAGAAAATCATGAACAATTTGTCTTTTAAACTTTCATAGGACAATATTTTCCCTTATGAAGTTCACTGACTTAAACTTCTTCCCAGCCCTTTCATGCAGGAGATCGTTTGAGTGCCGAAGTGTTTAAAATTCCATTTTCACTCCGATCTTCAACTCTCCTGAGCATCTTTTGGAAGATATAGGAAATCTTAAAAGAATTAAAATTTTGAAGAAAATCGGTGAAAAGGATGCAGATCTGTTGATTTTGAGCGTTTTCAAGACTTCACAGATCGTATGAAAGCCACTTATCTCAAAGAGATTATGAAAGTAATATAGAGTTGTTACTAGGGAGGTAGATTAGATCTTCATACCTCTCTGTTTCTAGCGCCAAAATGTAGTTGCATCTTTTCTGATGACTACACCCAAGTAGATCTAAAGGCTATAAAACTACTAAGATTCAAGATTCAAAGATAAACAAGATGTAAAAACATGAAAGTAAAGATTAACACAAGCATATAACGTGGTTCGGCCATGAAAACCTACGTCCACGGGAAAGAAGATGTTTTCTTTATTTATTAGGGTCTTACCCTTGAAAGAGCTACAAGTATCACTTAGATTTCTCACCCTCTCTTTATCTAGATCTCTCTCAGGAATTCTCTGTAGAAAGACCATCTAATATTACATATCATAAGTTGTTCATTTCCTTCTACATGGACTGGTATTTATAGGAAAATTAGACTCGTGAAGGCCTTGTCTCGCCGAGATGGTGGAGCTATCGTACACCTCCTCGATACTTCGGACGAGCTCTATACTATCCCTCGTGATGGTCTCCTTGGTTCTCCCTCCGAGTTAGCTCGCCCTGTTTGTCATCGTGTAGCTCTTCCTTGGAAAACCTCGTGTTGTATCACCTCTGGGTTATAGTATAGATTACCCGAGCCTTCTGATATGATGTAGATTCGCCCACGTCTCTTATGATCCTTTATTAAATGCAGTCCTTCTTTTTAAACTTGACCGTCTTGATCGATTAGACCACTCCTCACACGCGTCATTCATGTAACGCTTGTAGCAGGTGTCTCGATTCAAATGAAATCAGCTTTATAGAGTATGATTCGATGTTTCCACCTTATCATCTTATCATGAAATTATCCCTTGAGATGTTGACACATGGCCATCGGGTTATTTATCCTCACAAAGATAGCAGCTGACTAATCCAAGAGAGTAACTATAAAATGAGGCACTAAGGATCTAAAACATCTATTTAAGCAATAAGTTCTAAACAAAGATTGACCCGAATCTAAACCCTCTCTGAAATAAATACAAGAACTCCTCTCAAATGACACCTATTCAGTAGTGAGTTGATTTACAAATAAAATATAGACACAATATGTACATAGCAGAAGCTAACTAACTAACGTAACCAACTCCTCGAAGCTTTCATCGCCACGTTCACATATTGATGTGTCTCTGAAACTGAAAGTGGGAATTGAGTGAGCACATCATTCCTAAAATGGGTGCCCAGTAGAAATAACATTTAACTTTCAAGTAATCATTGGCATGATATAGAAAACAATACATGTTTTCCCAAACATTAAAAGACATCCAACTCACTGAAATAAACAAACATGTATACGGAACTTAACTCCTTCTTTGAACAGAATTTAATAATATTGGTGACAATTGCACACCTAGATAATATGTGGGTGACTGTACACACCCGTAATGTTGGTGACAATTACACACCTAGATAAGCATAAAAACATGAAAGAAAATAGGTATAAATGATGGAGCGTATCCTAAATACCACAGATGGAAATTCTCAACATTCACAAAGACGAACAAAACATTAGAGATCCTTTCCAAGCAATGGAAAGATTAAAAGAATCAACATAACTTTCGGAATTTAAATTAAACAATGCATGGAAAGTACAACCAGACAATGCATGATTTTTTTAAACATAAATCTTTGTAAAAGAAAACATCAATGGTTACAAAAAAGTTAATGTAAATTCCCACCTCTTTTGATGACAAGCCACGCCTACCTCTAGATCCACGATCCACTGGTTCATCCTTTGAATCGATCGTTGTTAAATAAGACTAACTGTTAATCACAAAAGAACTTTAATAATCTAGCCAAAATGGCTCATACAAGAATTATAAAGTCCTATCTAATGGTTCTAAGCCCATTTATGGTTCTACACCTTTTCATTATCTATCATAAACACATCTACGGTTTAATAATTCAATTAGATTGGGTCTATAATTCATTAGCTAAGTCTTATGAATATCTACAGCTTTGTAGAAGAAGTCAAAGGCTAATTCAGACCATAAGGGATCCAAAATATCAAACTAAGAATACGTGGTACTAAGCCCAAGTCTAATAAACCATCCCATTAACACAAGGGCAGGTCCAACTGGTCAACGTCCGGTCCAACATGGTCAACTAACAGTCAAAGACAATAATCAAGTCAAAGTCCAATATTAATCGGGTCAAGGTCAACTGTAACAAATCGGGATCACTGAGTCATCACATGATTGACTCAGTCAAATTGACTAAGTCAGCTAGTGTCAGATACCTGACTAGGATGAAAGGCATAAGGACAAAACATTTGCACAAGCCAGAGCCATTGCTCAGGCCAAAAAATACTAATGCACAATCATGGTGCAACACAAATCTATAACCATTCTAACTGTAACCTTGAACTATAACATTGCAATTCAATCAAATTATAACTAAAAACCCATTACAACAAAAACACATAAAATTAAGTTAAACTTCATAATTTAACTACGACTAAAAGCTTAGCCTACCTGCAAATGCAGTAGCTGCAATATCCGAATCTTCTTAACTCAAACCTCATCTGCAATTCTCATTTTAATTACACTTCACCCCCAACTGTAATTCAAACTCAGCCCAAACAAACCCACCACAACATGCAATATCAATTATATTCATCTTGTTCATCCACAACCAACCCATTACACAAATACTACCACTAATCTTTCACCTATCACAGATCAAACAACATTCTCTTCTCAACCTTTACTTCCTTTTCAATTCATAACTTCCTTTCAAACACAACACCAGTAATAACACTATCGAACTGACTACTTCATTCATCATAATAACCCACCAAATCTCAACATACCATTTCAGAACCTCCATCCTCATAACCACCACAAAAACCTTGATCACAAACTGAGTTTCATAATTACACCACCACCATATCATCATCTCAACTATCTTTAGAATCATCTCAAATCTTAACTTTATTGAACAGCAAACATTCAACAATCAGAATTAACAATTTATAAGGTCAACTTAAAGAACAATTACCTCATATTAGTTGAACTCAAGCAACCGAATTCACTTCAGCAACCCATCAATCTTCATCATCATCTTTGATTTATAGAGAAGCCCTATTTCACTGCTTCACCAATTCATCTTGAAACTAACAACAACTTCCATACTTTATCACTAGCAGTTCTCAACCAAACCTAATTCGATTCCCAAATCTTCAATAAAACAGAACCAAACCCTAACTATCATCTCAAGAAATTCTTTAAACTTAAACCTAATTTGTGTCAACCCATCTTCTATTCTCTTCAAACATCATTTTCTTCATCTTCAATTTCATCTTCTATAGTTTCTCTGATTCATTCTTATGAAACCCTAGCTTCTCAATTTACATCAAGACCACTTCAGATTATCAATTGAACGAATACCCTTACTTCAATCAACTAAACCCATTTCCAATTTTTCTTAATCATCACCTGATTTGAATTCCAATTCAATTCCGGAAACCCTAATTCTTATTTATAAAACAATCCCCTTTTTCTTTTGAGCCTAAACCAACTACGTGACTATCTTCACCACCAGAAATCCTTCCTTGATTTAACTTCTCTTAATTCAAACACAAAATCCTGAATTTCGATTCCTAAACAAGGATAAATTTTTGATGGGGCGTTCTTTGATGGGAGCATGGGGTACAAATGACATGTGTCCTTCATATTAATTGTTTTCACAAATCCTGTTTCCAAAAATACCAAACATAAAATATAAACAATTAAGATAAGCAGTATTTTCTCCAAAAATGCATTTTTTTTAATATTTTTGGAAACAAAATTTGTGGAAGCAATTAATTGAAATACATATGTCAACATGTCATTTGTACCACATGCCCCCATCAAAAAACGCCTCAATCAAAATTTTATCCCTTAAACAAATCGCAGGAGAAGAGAGAATAAAAGAGAATAAGAAGGAAGAATGAGAAAGAAAAAAAGAGAATGATTTTTCTACGATCTGGGTGGAAGATAAGGTCAAAGAAATCTATAAAGGTACCCATCACTTGGATATGGGCAATCAAGTCGGCTAAACTGCAAAAAGATCAATTTTCCCTTCTCACGATTTCGATAATTTCTTCTCCGTCCGGTATCCGAATAACACGTTTGAGTAGCCCATTTCACATAACTTTTCGAGATCTATATAGTGGTACTAGTTTTGTATCTAGATCATTGTTAGATTAATTTCTATTAATTAACGTTCGTATTAACTAGTCGAGTCATTAGCGACTAAATCGTATCTTGACTGGTCTAATAGCGTTGACGAGCTTGAGGGTCCTTACAGGTATATTGACTGGTTAATGGTCAAAAACTGGTCAAGAATCGAATACTAAAAGGATATTTCACGATTTTAGGCATTCTAATCATGTTCAAGTCCTTAGCATATCTATTTACGCGGTTAATGGTAAACAAGCATATCTATTTACAGGCACATGGATAAATCCAGTAAGGCAAACTTTTCTCAAGAAAAAAAAAAGGCTAATTTGTATGAATGATTGCTCTTGTACCAAAACTTTGATTGAAATTTACACTTATGAATAAGCAGAACAAATAAGGCACTTAGTTACTTCCCTTTCATCTTTTGTTGTCAGTCATGTAAAAAGAAAGGCTAATAAATTAGCCCATGCAACAGCTAACAAAGATAGAGCTAACAATTCCTCCTTTGAATTTTGGTGTAACATCTCTAAAGAATTTGAAAAACTGATAAGGGATAAAAAGAAGGTTAACAAGAAAATATGTAATATTCTGGCTTAAATGAAATAGTTCTTTGCATAAAAAACAAAGGTTAATGCGTTCCAGGAGGTCCCAGGTTCGAGTCCCCGATGGCGCAATATTGCCGTATTTGACATGGAAGGTAGATTTAGCTTGCCCCCTTGTGACATAATCAGTCCCCCTATCTACTTCGGCTCCCTTGGCTAGTTCCTCATGAGGCTCGCTGGTAAGCTAGCACGACAACCTGTTCAATTAATGTAATAGTATGTCGTTAGAGCTTAGCTTGTTAAACTTCAACTAGTTTCATTAATAATCGCTCTCGAATTACATGAAGAAAATAATATATTTATTTAAAGCAAAAAAGTTAATTTAAAAAAAGAAAGAAAAAAAACTTACACCTATGAGCCGACCATGTAACACTTATGAGCCGACCATGTAATAAGGCATTAAATAAGATTCATTAGCCGACAGTATCTGACCATGAGTCTACTCCCTTGATTATTATTTCCCTAGCAATCTAATTCCGTCCGTTTGTAATAAGTCTTAATGGCGAGTAAGACTTAATACGAACGTGCACTTACATTTTTCACAGACAAGAATGTCGGTTGCTCAATAATTTTATTCGAGTCACTTAAAACTTAGAGCAGTGCTGTTGCGCGGGACAGCTTAATGAGCAAGCATCTCATTAACTAGGATGATTCCTTAGACGGTTAGATATACATACTTTGACTTTCCAAAACAAATACAGCGGGCAGAATTACAAAATTAGAGATAAGTCCTTTATCTTATTAATTCAGAAAAGATGGACATAAAGAATAAACATCTTCGCATTGACCCTACTTGCATTTTCTCCATTCTGCCATGGGAGGAAACTCAAGTATCCAGTTCTCAGTCATAGCTTTTGTCGTTATAGTTTTCTTTTTTCCTTGTCTTGTCAAGTGTAGCTCATCGAGCTTTCATTCGAAATAGAGAAATATTTAGTGATCAAATCTTTTCCACTGGCTCGATAATAGGTATATGGGTTTTAAATGTACTTAAAAGGAAAATATAGAAACATGATCGAAATCAGGGATAAAACCAATTCTTGTTATTGATCATTTTAATTTGGTATACTCGTTTTTATGTGTGTTTGGGGAAAACCCCATCAGAAAAAATCAGACAAGTTGAATCCGTACAGAGAAATTTATTATATGCGATTTATAAATTTGAGTTTCCACACTATTTCCCCAAATTAAGTAATACTCCGTATATTTTTCATCAAGAAAAATGGAAGACTTTATTGGGACGACCGACCGGAAGGTTCAAACGGAGGGAGTTCTTTTTATGGTCATTTTTCTGTAAAAAGAAATCTCGCATAAATTTACAATTTTATAAAAAGATTTTGGTAGTGTGCACTTGATAATACAAAAATATCCTTCTCTTTTAGTTCAATTACTATAACTCCTTATGTATCCTATTTCTGTAGGGGTATAATTGGAAAGCAAACTTTAATATAACATATCTAAAAATCCGTGCCTTGGAATTTTACAAAAATTTTCTCGTTGGAAAGGTTATAAAAAAATCTACGCAACGAGTACAAACAACAATATCAAATTTAGAGTTTTTACGAAAAATTCGTAGGTGTTTATCATTTTAGGCACAATTTTAGAAAATTAAATGTATATCCATTATACAAACCACCACAAAAGATACATAATACTTTATGTAGCCATATTTTGGTTTATGCATCAACTAATTTTTCGTTGCAACTCATAAAACGATGTATTCACTCCGTTTCAAGAAAAGTGATATTTTCACTTATACCTCGGAAATAAAATTCCGGCAAAAAATGATATATAACGCACTATGCAGTCAAGAGTGTTTCGTTTTTCTTCGGTCGGCGCTCCCCACCGCTCCCCACCGTGGCAACGGTATTCTAGTTAAGTTGAGAACTGATGTAGAAAAGGTATGTCGATTCCTTTTACATTCAAATTCTAGACTATTGATTATGATTTGAAAAGCAATCTTGAATTACCTGATAATGAAGGGGGAAATAAATTGATTGAAAATGAAATTGTTACTTTATGTGCTGAGTTTTAAGTGGAGAATTGATACTACATCAACAATTTTGCAATGGTTTATGAATAATTTAGTGTAATATCAAGAGATTCAATCCAAATTATTTGATGAAATGAGACCTTTGAGAAATCAAAATCAGATTCTGATAAGCATGATGATGAGGATGAGAGTAGCAGAAGAAGAAATATGTATTGGCCCAGTAAAGGTACTGAATAAGATATGGGGATAAAATGAAAGGACATTGAATAAAAGGAAAACAAACTAAAAGGATCTATTTCTAATACAATGACTTTGCCGGCTGTAGTTTTGGGGGAAGATTAAAAAAGTATACAATCCAACGGTCGACAAGATCATCCTACGGCTGATATGTTGTTTGCTTATTAAGCTTCCCCGCGCAGCTGCGCGGTACAGCACTGCTCTAAAACTTATGGTAGGGATGTAAGTTGTTGGAAAAATTTCATCCTTCGATCTGCTGTCTATCTGGAAATTAATGTCCAGAAAAATTCATTACGGAATTCAGACCCAGTAGAACCTACGTACATGTACACAATTACAACCACAAGTGTGCTCAACAAAAAAAAACGTACGGATTACCTAATAATACTGTCGCAGTGCAATTTATGATGCAATCAATTGAATGGGATTAGTTACACAAATTGCTTAAAAACACCAACATCAACAATTTCTGGGTGAAAAAGACTTGTAAGAGTTGATACTGTTGAAATGGACGGAAATAAAAAATATAATTTTCTATTAACCATTTTGGGTAATCTGCCCAGAAAAATATAAATAAACTATATATTTTAGCCTAAATTGCCCTTAAAACATACTACTAATCTACTACTTGTGAAAATAAACACGCAACTCACGTTCTCTTTCAAATACAACCATATTGAGTACACTTTTCCCTGCTCTCTCTCTAATTAATCAAATCTTCTTTATGTAAAATTCTAGCTCCTGCACATTACCAAATAATTAAACAATAATTAACAATCATAAATTAAATATTAGTATAAAATGTGTGCTGTGCTTGTCTATGCAGTAGCTGCAGTACTTCCTGGTACTATTCCCACATGCAACACTTGGTCCCTGGCTACATAGCTGGGCTAGCTAGCCAATGTACTATATGCATGACGCATGTATTGAATCAACTTCATGAACCCCTAGCTGTTGGTTTTTCTATACAATAAGTACTTCCACCCCTACACTACTCTGATCAAGAATTCGTGAACATTGTCAATCAACACACACCAACTCTTCATTCATAAACATGTCAAGTCAATTTCAAAACCATTACCATCATCGTTCTATTAATAATGATAATATTATTATTGCAATGTACAATGTATACAGAAAAAAAAGGAAAGCAAAGAAAGCAAATGATGATTAACTAGCCTACCAAAAGATCCCAAGAGCCAGGATTTAGTTATGAACACAGTAATTATGTATCTAAAAGCTAAAACATGACATACCTTCTTTAGCAGACAACAGAACAAAGTTAACAGCTCTTTCCTTCAAAAGATACAGCTCTATTATTTCTTTCTCTCCTTAAGATTCCTTCTTTCCCCATCACAAGAAAACGGACCAAATGGTATAAATGAGAAAGAAAGTTAAAGAGATAGAGGCTGAGAGCTAGTTGTTATAGCTAGGTAATGCAGCAAAGAAGGAGAATACAACAGTTCACTTACTTCCACGACCACCATTACTTCGGGTCCAACAACATCAGTAACTTCTAAACGAAATACACCAACAATTTATTACTCTAAAGAACCACCATCCATCTCAACAATCCATACCACAAGTAGTTGCTATCTAAACAATTTACATCACCACAATTATCTCGTGGAGCTAGTAGAGAAGCAAATTTTAATCATTCATTTATATATTACCTACAACTAATCTAATACAATATTATGAATCTTCTCATGTAGTGCTTTCAAGAAGTTGTATCGGCGCACTAATTAGTTCATTTGCAGGATGTACCTAATTTCATCGTACATATTGTGACGAACATCCAGGTATATCAAAGTTTAAAACCAGATGAAACTGATTTCATCCTGCATATTCCGATAAAAAAACAGTTATATATCATAGTCTACAACTAGATGAAATTGGTTTCATAATGCATATTTTGATGAAATTACAGTTATATCATGGTCTACAGCTAGATGAAATTGGTTTCATCCTGAGTATTCTAACAAAAATCAAGTTACATCAATTTGTAAACTATATGAAACTGGTTTCATCCTGCATATTTTGTCGAAAATACAGTTATATGACAGTCTATAACTAGATGAAATTGGTTTCACCCTGAGTATTCTGACAAAAATATAGGTATATCAATGTGTAAACTAGATGAAACTGATTTCATCCTTCCCACCAAATACAACCCAAAAAAACCAGTTTTATCTGTGTTTAAACTTTCATGAAAACAATTTCAGCTCAATCAGAAATGGGATGAAACCAGTTTCATACAAACCAAATTCAATAAATTTCAAACTAGATTTTACATAAGCTTAACATAGATGAAACTAGTTTCATCCAAACCAAGTTCAATGAATTTTAAACTTGATTTTACAAAACTTAAACCAAGATGAAACCAGTCTAATCCAAACCAAATTTAATCATTTTTAACCTAGATGTTACACAGGTTACTGCAAGTCATTCATAAAATAGAAATAAAAATAAAATTAGGGTTAGGAGACTTACGTGTCCAAGGATTATCAAGAACCAATCCATATTTTCGAGTTCCCATTTTGTGAATTGACGGATTTAAAACCTAATATAGCTTCCTGAACTTATGAGATGATGATGAAATTGTGAAACTTTAACGAAATTAGGGCATTAAAAATATTATATGGTGGTGGAGTTCTATGTCAGTGGAGGTGTTTTCAATTCAAACAAAATCATGGATCAATCAATTTAAAACTCTAATCTACAATTCGATAACCAAATGAAGATAATAGATAGAGATTAGGTTTTTAAATTTATTGAAAACGATGATAGTGTTATTGGAATTGTTGACGATCGTGATTGTAACAGTGAGGAAAGTTTGCGAAGGTGGTGCCAGTGGTAACTCTTAGGGAACCAGAGTGGTGGTGCTGGTGGAGAAAGAGAAGAATGGATTTGGTTTCGATGGGTTTTTGATGCTAATGGTGGAAATGGTGAAGATAACGAAGTAGTGAAGGAGAAAACTAATAAGGGTATATAGATATGTTTCATGATTTAATTATTCTCTATCCATTTGACCCAGGAAAAGAGTTTACCCGTCCTCCTGAATCGGGAAAAGAATTTCTATGGTCAAATGACCCATTTTCTGGATTAGTTAGCATGTGCACGATAGTCTAGTTGAACCTGCATATGCACGTTAGAACCACCAAGTGTTGTTTACAAAAATGAACTTGGAGTTGAGAATGCCAAATGGATCGTGATAGGTTCAATTGCTATTTAAGATGCAATCAATACATGGATGGGTTAGTTAGCATGTATACAATGGTCCAACAAAATCATAACCCTTCCAAGTTGCAATTCAATTTATTTGATGCAATCAATATACAGATAGGATATATTAATTAGCATGTAACAATGGTCCAGTCCACATTTAAACCACAAGTGTCCTCAACAAAGAAGAACCGCACGTATTACCTAATACTACAGCTGCAATGCAATTTATGATGCAATCAATTGAATGGAATTAGTTAGCATGTATACAATGGTCTAGTGGAACCTGCGTGTACACGTAAGAACTACCGGTCTGTATAACAAAAATAAACTTGGCGCTGAGAATGCCAAATGGATCATGACAGTTGTACACATGGATGTTTTATTACGTATTTTCGACTCCAATTTTGTAGACACTCCTTAACTAGTGTACACGTAACATTTCAATCTCCAGCATTAATTTAATTTAAAGAGTAATGAAATGAGGATTGAGATTCCAAACATGGAGGATAATTGGGTCAACTAATCAGTTAACTAAACATGGAGGAGGGTCGAGATTCCAAACAGTTAACTAATCAACCAATCAAAAAACACATGTCAAGTATCACTCTTTAGAGGAGTGTGCACAAAATTAAACTCCAACTCCCCTTTATTAAAAGAATTTCGTGTGGATACCATGTTCATCAATTATTTAAAAAGCCCAATAAAATATTATGTAGGGCGGCAATCCCAAACTCATGTAGTAGAATACACGTACATGTATTTTAAGAATGATTTTTCGGGACCATGATTTTTTTGAGGGGACCATGATTTTATTTTTGGTAAGATATTTACAAGTAAATCTAAGCCCCTCTATCCAAATATTTATATTAATACCAAAAGTACCCTTCCTAATTAAGTTTGTGTAATTGTTAGTTAAATGATTATGTTAAGCTAATTAATGATTAGTGTAAGATCAAATCAATAATTATATATTTTTTTAATAAGTTATTGAGAATTTGAGAGAGAAGAAGAAAGAGAGTATAAGAGTTTTGGAAAAACTCAATTTTATTTATTTATTTTTTGAATCCGAACCTTCAAACTACCTAGGAATAATTCAAATTTAGTTTTTTGGTGCTTGAATTGGCCAAAATTTTATGGAAATGAGAAATTTTATAGCTTAATTTGGGATAAACCAAACACGTTCGGCTACAAGATCTGAAGAACAGGTAGCCGAACTTATCTGCAAATGTAGTTCAGCTAATGTTTATGAAGGCACGGGTAGCCAAACTTAGTTTTAATGGAGTTTTTGATTTTAGAGAAAAGTTCGGTTAGGAAAAAAAAAATTCCAACATAACCAACTTAATAAATAGGTTTTCAAAGAAAAATTTGGTTAGGAGAAAAAAAAATCGCGAAGTAACCGAACTGATTATATAGGATTTCAGAGAAAAGTTCGGTTAGGAGGAAGAAATTTGCGACGTAACCAAACTATTATCTAAAAAGTAGGCTACGAAATCAGAAAGTTCGGATCGGAAATTAAAAAGTTCGGCTAGGAAATAAAAAGTTCGGCTGAGAAATTTAAAGGTTCGGCTAAGATTTTTTTATTTTTTTTTTAAATTTTTTTTTTTGCGAAATAGCCAAACTTTTCTTCATATCCAGCATGTTAGGCTAGTTCGACAAAGTTTTTTCACAGAATTCTTTGCCGAACTTCTCTCTGCAATTTCAATTTTTATGATTACTAATCTCTCAATTTATCAATTACAAATGTATTAAAAAGACACGGGTTAGTTTGAAAGTACCTCTAATATACAAATTTCTAAAATCCGGATTCAAAACGATTATGAAAATAGAAGAGAAAACAAAAGGACGAGAGAAGAGTTTAAAATGAAATTTGGTTAGTAGAAAAATTGTGTGTTTTGTGTTTATGAATTAAAGTTTTAATTAAGTTAGAGGGAGGTTATTAGATTAGTCATAATTTAAACAAGGATAAAGGAGAAGTTAGTCATTTCCTAATTTTTGGATACCCCTTATAAGTGTAGGGGCCTAAACACATTATGGTCCCCCGCCCACCTAAAAAAAAAAACAAAAAAACATAGTGCCCAAAATATCGTTCTATTTTGACTAATGTAATCCTTGGGTATCACAATATCTTATGAATAAGGACCCTTAGCCTCCGGAATATGGGTTGGTCAGCTGATTCTTGCTTCAATTGATAACACCCTTAATGCTTTCTTTACATTATCTAATTTATCTTGCAATAATTGTATAGAGATAGTCTTTAGATCCTAGCTAGTTAGCAATTCGAGGTAAGAGAAACCTTTGGAATCGGATATGTACGAGTATTATACAGATTCTCAATAGTCAAATTTGATCAAAAATAGGGTTAGTGATTTGTGATTCGGCAGTAATGCGGAACGTCGTACGTATGCGTATAATCCATTTTTGAGACATAATCTCTTCTTAGATATTATGATTTAATAATTTACCTGAACTATACGTATGATATGTGCATTACATCAACAAATAACATGTTCGTTGGTAGTACTGGAATCATATTGCTGTATGTAGGATTTTAAAAGTGAAAAATATACTACAGAATGATAATTTAGTGATGACGTGGCAAAGTATTATATATACGAACCGTATGATTCGGTAATTAGTAAATATGCGTATAATTCATTTTGCGCTAAAAAATCGCAAAACTAAGACGGGATTCCAAATGTACTGATGATACCCACGTATACGCGAATTAAACGATTATAATTCGCGAACTTACTAACTAGGCTTTCGATACATATTATTTTTGAACATATGATTCTTTCACATGGTTCAGGCGGTATCCAAGTGGAACCGGACCCGTTGACATCCTACTTATTACTATGTTCTTTTCACCTCTCTTGGCATGCTTGCCAAATGAAATCATTTTTTGCTTGTTACCCCAAAGAAAATTTCTACTGATATTTCAAGTACTTGACCAACCTAATTAGTATTTCTTATTATTATGGGTTGGGACCGTATCCCCCAACTCAATTTTTCGACTTAATTTTTGGTCATCGATATAATCACATCTAACCGCCCAATATCTAACCCTAACATACCGAATTTGTCGTTATCACTCGGCTCGAGATGACAACTTAACTAACGTTGTTAAAAAATAGTCTCATATGGCGTGGACGACTAAGTAATTAAGATCTTGCAGTTAATAAGTCTTGGATAATCCTATCCTATCTTAATTTTGAAGCCGTCTTTCGAGGTTAGTTAGGCCCATGAGCTTCAATATGGTATTACCGCAGGCCATTTGTGTTGAATCTAATTAATACGACACGCCTACTCCGCATAAAGATTCAATGTACATATATCAGATCCAATGAGATTACACGTGAGAAAACGTGTATGATAGCCCCATATAGTGCAGAGAACTTACCAGGCTACAAATGAAAGGGCATGTAGAATAGTCCAACACGTAGCTAAAGATCCTTTAATTGGTTGAGTAGTTTGAAAAAAACAACAGAAAACTCTTTGTGACTCAAATATTTATTAATGGGATATCACTTTAACTTCATGAAAGTAAGTAATTTTAAGGTTGTAAAATTTTCCTGCCCAGCACAACCCAGCCGACAAATTCATATATTTACTGTGTTGCGTGTTGTGTTCTGTTATGCCGGAGATTAAGGCATGTTGTGCTGTGTTGTGGTGGACGCCGTGCTGGCTGCGCTGTGCCAAAAAAACAAATGTGTTGTGCCGTGTTGTGCTGTGCCACACACATTTATTTTATGTTTTGTAAATAAAATATTTTCTAAATACGAAACATCTCCCAAGAGACATCTTCGAAGAGATTTAATTAAGGTATGTCTGACAAAAATAATCTGTGTCTCACTCGAGACTTGATCTTTGAAAAGAACATATGTGTCTCAAAATAGACCTTGATCTCTAGAGAGATCTTTATCTGTTCGCAAAGGAGCAGTGTCTCCGAAAAGATGTGTTATGTGCTCACTTTGAGCTATGTCTCGAAAGAGACTTCCAATAATGATCTCCCATTGATCTTCGATTCCTTAAACAACATAAACAGTTAGAACAAGTAATTACTCATTCAATATGATAAACATAACAAATGTTATCATACTCCCACTGTTTTTCAGGACTCTACCAATGTTGTCAATGTTTCATCTATACATGAATAAAACATTTGTACAGATTCGATAGCTCACAAATTAACCTTTGGGTAAATCATGACGTATAAGAATCTCAAAACCGCTAAGTCGTAAGCAAAAGTAAATATCTTAAACTCAAAACATGACTCGGTATCATCAAAAATTCACTTTTGGGTAAATTTGCGACATACATGAGTCTAACCTAACAAGTTTAAGATCAACATTTCATGCATAGAAAACAACGTTTCTATTAAACCTTTGGTTCCATAGAAAAAAGGAAAAAATTAAACTAAGTGCAAAACACGATTCATCTTAAACATTACTAGTATGAATCACCTTTGGGTAGGTTCACACTTGCAACATCTAAAATAAGCCACAAGCAAACCTTTCTTTAACTGAAAACTGATGAATTCTTTGCTTCTCTCTTATTTGGTGGTCTAAACCATGAGCCTCTTCGTCACTTTATCTGCACCTTGGTCCTTACCACATGCAATCAATACCTTGTAGCGTAATACTTTCAGTATTGATTTTCTGCAATAGTCATTCCAAAACAACCACACCACAGAAACACTACATTCTTATTAGATAACCCTTTCATACTTTCAAAGTATTGCTTTGGCGACACTTAGTCAAGTAATGGAAGATACAAAATATCTACCATCATAACTTTCAGAAACTTGAAAACTATATACCTTAAGTTCAAGTTTATACCTCAAAGAAAAAAACACCCCTTAAACTTGAATATGAAGACTTTGTGAAGTTAAAACTTGAGATACAAGAAGCCGCATACATCTAGGACCAATTGCCATTCTGTACGTTCTGAATATTCCCATCGGTGCCATCACATGTTCACCGGGTCTGTATGTAATGTAACATACAACTCTTCCAGGAAAGAAATACCATTACCATGTGCACAACTCATCATAACTTCACCCATATCCAACATCTGACATGGCTCCAATACAGTCCATATTCCGACGACTCCTATAAACCAATGGAAATACATCAATATAATGAAGATAAAATGTCAAAAATTGGCTAGAAGAAAGACTCTTTTGTGAAATATACATGAAACGTCATGTATTGTGCCATATAGTGTAGTGTTTTATGCACTGCTTTCTTTACATGTCGTGCTTTGCCACATGCTTATCCGTGTCGTATGCTACTGTACGAATGTGATTAGTCTAGCCTAGCCCAGTCCATCCCACGAAGCTACCATGTTCTACCTTGCTGGGCTGGTCTCAAATTTTAGAGTGCTACGCTGGGATGTGCTCGTGGTTGCATGGATCAATTTACACCTCTGGATTATCTCTTTCATGGCTACTCTATATTGTACATATATGCTTACAGATATCATGGAATTGCGATATCACAGTAGTACAATGAAAAAGTGGTTGGATAACAATATGAATGGCCTGAGCTCAAAACTCTCAACACCAAATTCTCTACGGATCAAAAGAAGAAAAAAAAGGATCAACAAAAAATCATGAAATTAAATATAAAATGTGATAAAATTTAAAAGGAAGTTATGGCTCAGGGGCTTAAAGGTTAGATATAAGTAGACAGAAGGAGCTCAAATCTCCTGAGGTTCTTTTATACATTTAAGGAGGATAGGTGTACGTATTGACCGGTTAATGGTCAAAAACTGGTCAAGAATCGAACGAATATTAAAAGGATACTTTAACGATTTTAGGCATTCTAATCATGTTCAAGTCCTTAGCTTCTTTTTTGGTTAAATAGATTTTACTCTTTATAGGAAACAAGGGAATGAACAGATCCCCTCCTATATTGAAAATTCCACTGTCGGATCAAGTTGGTGAAGGAAGGTCCACCTACTTATAATCTTGGATGTCAAATCTGCGACGCGTATACCGTTCATGATCCTGTTGTGAAGGGTAGCATTGCTAGCGGCAAATGTCGCCTCGGGAGCACGTAGGAGACTATGGTGATGCCATCTCTCCTAAATAAAAATGTTCTATAGTTTTAACTATAGAGCTGTTGCTACAGATAGTAACACTTATATACGTTAGAAAGTCTTCACTATAGATCTGTCGCTAAAGATTAGCAGCGCCTGAATATACGTTTCAAAAACCAGCCCATCTACAATCTCACGTGCATTAGGGACGTGTGGTCGTCCCCAATCCACGTGACGAAACCACTGTTACTAAAAATCCGGCCCTACAGTTCCACCGATGTGCAACGCGCCTGCAAAAACTGGTCCATGAAGGAGGATAGGTGCATTCAATGGTCAAAAAATCAAACATTAAGAACTAAGTATGTTTAAGAGTCGTACAGATTTGAGAAATGTTGACACAACTCGAGTCTAAAAACTATAGTCTCTTTTACTTTCTTCAACATGTCACTACTCTAATCGGTAATGTTGATAATAAAGAATCAGGCAACACTAACAGAAAATAGTGAGGTAGCTGAGCTAGAAACTATTGACAGGCTGTAAGGACAGCTGTATGGATCAGAATGACTGAAGAAAAACTTCCACCTGATCACTCCGAGCAATATTTATACAGTACATATTTGCGCAATTATATATGCAGTCCGAGCACCTGTACGAATAAGATCAAGAAATTTAAATTTTGAGGAAGGGAAAGAGAAAGATGGCTAATATTAGAAATAAGAATTACATAGAAGCAGAGAATAAGATTGTAATAGTTGGAGGGGGAATTTGTGGACTTGCAACTGCTCTTGCACTTCACAAGTATGTATATATACATCTTCTAGCTAGTGTTTATATATCTCCATTTTATTCTTATCACAATACCATTTTATTTTATTCTCTGGAACGTTACAATCATATATAAATCTTGCAGGAAGGGACTCGAGAGTGTAGTGTTAGAGAGATCGGACAAACTAAGAACCACTGGAGCAACTATTCTAATCCATTCCAACGGTTGGCGCGCACTAGATCAACTTGGCGTGGGTGATCAGCTTAGAAAGATAGGCAATCTCATCACAGCGTATACCAGCTTATTCATTCCCTTATCTTTTTTTTTTTTTCTTTTTTTTTGGAAAAGATAAATTCATTCAAAATAGAAGTTCTAAGAAGCACTTATATAATTAGGCCAGAATTTAATTAATAGGATGACGAATCCTTTCCCTATTACAAGATGATACCGGTTACCGTTTAAAAACCCGCCAATCGTGGATGAAGTCCACAAACTTTGGTGGACGTTTAATTTGCTTTGCATTGTATTTAGACTAATATACCATTAGTTTAATTGTGGATTGTTCAGGTACTCCGATATTTCACTCGATGATGGCAAAAAAGAAGAGGCATCACTAATGTAAGTTTGTGAGATGTTGGTAAAAATCTCTCTTAAGTAAAAGTTAACTGCTAGGTCCCATCATCAATTGGTTAGAAAAAAATATTAAATGTAAAGTTAACATCCAAATGTTTTTGAACATCTGAGGGTTAATTTGAGGGGCTAAGAGGGGTTTAGGTTCCAACCATCAATTGAGGCGCCTTAGTTACTGCACCACGTAATTAGGTTTTGTTTTTGCTATTGCAGGAAAGAAGAACTTCGATGCTTGAAAAGGCTTGATCTTGTACAAGTCTTAGCTGATAATTTACCGCTTAATACAATTCGTTTTGGATGTCACACAATGGCTGTCAAGATGGATCCCTTAACTTGTCAACCTATTGTACAACTGGATGATGGGACTAGCATCAAGTGTAAGGTAATTCATTTTAACCTTATTTTGGATACTGAAGCGGTTCTGCAAAACTCTTCTTACATTAAAAGAAGCAATTCTAAGTAGTTAGAAGCCAACCAACTCCCAAATAAATGAGGTACCAAGTTGTATGATAATTCTAATGGAAATTTTAGTTCTGGAGAAAGCAAAATAATAAAAAAACTTTGGCTATGAGATAAATTAAAGTTTTACCAGAAAAAGTCTTCTTTTTAAAAGCATCCATATGAAAGTTTTTCCTTTTTTCACCTGTAGAAATCAAAAAAGAAACGAACTTATAAATCATTTTCATTATTTGTTAACTGGCAAATGCACAAAAGTTCGTCTGATAGGAAGACATCGATAATGGATACACGATCCAATTCATAATATCCGCTTCAAATTCCTGTTGTGGACATCCTAGTTTGATTCAAATTCTTATCAAGATTCCCTTGCTGCATTTTCCATTAGGAGACCCACTTTACATAGGGAGATGATACACTCACCGAGTGTTCTCCCGCAATTTCATCCCGACAGGGGATCTTACGGATGAAAAAAACACTCTCAACATTGGGATTAGGAAAGGTTAAAAATGGGTTCCCCACATGTGAGTTGCGGGATTATTTTCGGGTTTTGGTGTCGGTCAACCTATCATTTTCGCTTTACATAAAGGAACCCGGTGGGTGTTATGACGTACATAATTCAATTCAGTACCTTAATTCTTATTATAGAGACATTTAAAGTTATCTTAGTTTCAGTCTTAGATAGAGAGACATTGTAAATACAATAAAATGCCAAATTTGTTTTTTGGATAGTAGGTTGTGATTGGATGCGATGGAGTAAATTCAGTAGTCTCCGAGTACGTTGGATTAAAAGCTACAAGGAGTTTCTCTACACGTGGAGTTAGAGGTTTCACAAGTTATCCGTCTGGTCATGGATTCAGCAATGATTTTATTCGAATTCGGAAAGGCAATCGTATCTTTTGTAGAAACCCAGTCAATGAGAATCTCATGTATTGGTTTGTAGGCCTTCCATGCACATCTTGTGGTAAGTTCAAACAAAATTATTACTGTTCTTTAAAATCTCTATATTCGGATCAATATTGCTTGCTAAATGTTTTTAAGATATTACAATTCTTTGTGTACTAATAAAAACAGATTTAGGAGTCTCAAGTGAACCGGAACTCATCAAGCAAGCAACAATTAAATCGATCATGGATTTCCCACCAGACGTTATAGAATTTGTAAAGAAAACTGATCTTGATTCATTGACTCTTACAAACTTAAGATACCGCCCACCATGGGATATATCACTAGGAAATTTTAGGAAAGGAACAGTTGTCGTAGCAGGTGATGCCATGCATATTATGGGTCCATTCTTAGGCCAAGGTGGTTCCGCAGCTCTAGAAGATGCTGTTGTCTTAGCAAGAAATTTGGCAAAAAAAATGTACCTGAGAGGGTCTGAAAGAACCGGAAAACAAATTATGCAGGTGGAGATTGGAGCAGCGATAGATCGTTACGTGAAAGAACGTAGAATGAGGCTAATTCAGCTGTCTTCACAGACTTATCTCATCGGAATGCTGTTAGAACCATCATCTGGCAAATTCACAAAGTTATTGATTATTCTTGCCCTAGTTGTTTTCTTTAGCAATCCAAATGGCCATGTTAAGTACAACTGTGGTCATCTTTAATTTCACAGATGCGTACACAAGACCAAGAAAGAAGTGTAAGACATACTCAGTGTATGTCAGAGTCTGCTATAGTTAGTTTACATATGTGTGGGTCGTCTGTTATACGCACATGTGTAGGTTGTATTAGTTGTTATTTTTGTTGTAAGCATAATTCGTCTTCGTCGTTATTAAGTTATGTGTGAGATATTTGTGGTGAACAATACTATAGACTCCCTTGGTTTCTAAAAAAATAGGTTGGTTTCCTTATTTGAATATTAAAAAAAAAAAAAGTTGATTTCCATAAATGGAGAGTGAAATCTCATGAGTTTACTAATCTACTCATGATGTATCAATGACAAATTAGGAAAAAATATATGCACCAAAAAGCCTATTTTTTTTAGAGGTTTTCCGTAATCCCATCTCCATTTTTCATATATCTCTCTCACAATTTAGAAAATCTATCCACTTTTTAGTTTTGATTTTTCCTATTTACCACTTAAAAAAAAGTCAAATTAACTTTGATTATGATTATTAGCATTTTTATTTGTCTTCTTCTTGATTCATCACCCTTTTTTATTAAACAAAATCATTAAAGAACCATCAAGTTAGAAACCCTAAGTTAGATTTTTAATTGATTAGTATAGTTTACTCCTTGATCATTTATAATCTATTCCTTAATCTTTTATTTTTTATGCAATTGATTCCTATAATACATCTAATTGATCATTATGGAATTTCCGTTATTGAAAATTTAGGGGTAAAAAGGCAAACCCTAAATGAACTGAAAGTTATTGATTAAATTAATTTTTACTCATAATCAGAACAATGCAAACAATCGTAGTCGTTTATATGTCTGCCCATAATCCAGACTACAGAAAAGCTTTGATTATGCTTGAACTCACTTATCTTCTTATAGGCATCTTTGGATAGTAGATAATAATTAGATGAAAACGAAAAAATGGATTCACAGTAGTATGTCGGTTGGGAAAGAAGGGGAAGGTGGTGGACGACGTAACATGATTTGTGTTTTTAGGTTTTCAGGTGTGGGGTGGATAGAAGGTACATAGAGGGTGTAGAAAATAAAGTCAAAATGTATAAAGATGGTACTCATACTATTTTAAAATTTATTTGAGTGGTACATAGGATAATTGGGGATGGGATCTAATGTGGGTAGAAAATAGAAAAATTGTGGATAGGAAATAGGAAAAACCTTTTTAGAAACAGAAGAAATATAACATTCTTGTTTGAATAAAAAAGTCTTGACAATATTCTTTTGAGAAAAATCAAAGTAAATCATATATACAAAGTAATTGGAGGATGCCATAAACTTTTTGTTGAAGGCTCAGGGCCGGACCAGATGCTTAGGCGGCATAGGCAGCCGCCTAGGGCCCCCCCCCAAAAAAAAATTCAGGTATATATTTGCTACTGAGAAAATATTTTTATTCTAAGAGGATTACAACACTTGCAGTTTTAGAGTGCAGTTGATCGTCACGAGTTTGTTGATTCGTTCAAACCTTTTGACAAAAATTTAATGAAAGAAACATCATCTGCAAGCAGCAGTGGCATCCCAGCAAGCGCACCTTTTAACTAGAGGAGGGAGGGTCAATTCCAGCTCAAAACTAGGGAGGAAAAAATTACACCTTTGACACTTCCCATTATCAGCAAACTAGTCTAATAAATATTCAATTACAAAAAATATTCATTATATGCACGTTTTTGCATGATACATTTGAATAGCTTAATCTTTGCAACACAAATCCCTGGAAATGAAATCAAGAAGAAGAGCCTTGGAAAAAATCAGGGCTTTTAGTAAAAGCTAATCCCAACACAACAGCATATGTCGCTCTCTCCATGGTGGATCCTCTCATGGCTGATTCGTTATTGACACGGGAGATCGATGATTTTGAATTTATATTTGGGATGGTTTTTTGGCATCATTTTCTGCTTGCAGTTAACTCATTCAGCAAATTGTTACAAAAAGAGGTTATGCATCTTGATGTTGCCATGGATCGAGTAAAAGCTCTTCTTTCTTTTTTTGAAAAGTGCAGGGATACTGGATTTGAAGAGTTATTGGAAGAAGCTACTGAGTTGGCAGCAACAATCGGAATAGAACAAATGTCACAAGAAAGATTGAATGACTTAGCAATGTTATCTATTGATGTCGAAATGGTTAACAACATTGATTACGATGCCATAATTGATGAGTTTGAATCAAGGAGGCGAGAAAGGTCAATTTTTAGTGGATTAGCTACTTTTATGTAGTTGTTTTCATTTGCAGATTTTACACTATTATAATTTTGTTTTAAACGATCGGCGAAAAAATATATTTAGGCCCCCATTTTTGTTTATTGTCTAGGGCCCCTAAATAGTTTGGTACGGCCCCGAAGGCTTGAAGGAATATGAGCATGCTCTTAATTTTATACTCCCCCGTCACTAATATATAGGCGCAGAAGATGAAATCTCTTAGATTAAGAAATTTTATGGTTTTTATAAATTTTCATGTTTTTTCCTATTTTTATCCTTTGTCTTATTCTCAATACAATTTCCTATACAACATAAATAAGGTTATGTATGTCAAAAAACACCTTGGAACTAGAACTCCGTCAATTTACTGAGACTAAGAAAATCCAATATTCCGCCTTTATAATAGGGACAGATGGAGTATATCACATAAGAATGCTTAGATCATTTTTCTACATTGTAATCGAAATATATGAAAAAATATATATGTAACCTAGAGATGGTGTGAAAATTTGTTGAGGAAATCGGTGAATTCTTTCTCTAAAATAAAACAAAAGCATTAAATACATGTAGTTCGTTATGGAAACAGATGATATACAAGGGATTGTGTAAAAATTTAATTTCAACATTTGAATTTGTGTTCTTCATTGAGAATTTTTTTTTCTTCTTTATTGAGATTAAATGCTCCTTTAAGAGGGGAGTAAGCTACAAAGTTAGTCAAAATCAGGATCACATTCTATGGCCATATATTGATTTTCATTGGAATATAGATGTACCTCAAACTAATATTATAGGCTTTCTAAAATTTACGTAAAACAATTGCAACAGTCCATAAAAACGCCTTGAAAATTATATAAAATTATTTTACAAACATACAATAAAACAAATCTAATTGACTTAAATAAGGAACAGTTAATTGGGGGATATTTCACTGTAGCTGCCGGCATGGTTTTTCAATGCCGCCAATCCGTTGACCATGCCGACATCATTGAAAAACCATGCCAACAGCTACAGTAAACATATCCCCCAATTTGGTGTTCTAAATAAGCCATCAAAATTCAAATACAAAAGATAAAATATAAAAAGACCCTCAATAGTCCATAAATATACATTATCTATAAGTTTATTTAGATAAGTCCTTGCACTTTTTATTATTATTATTACTACATTATAGGATAACGATTATTACATGAAACTAGTTGGAAGCCTAACAAGCTAAGCTCTAACAGTGTACTACTACATTAATTTAATAGATTGTCGTGCTAGTTGGTCCCTTTCTGTTCTTCATAAATTTAGATAAGTATTATTATATATTATTATTACCCAAATTCACAGAAAGATAAGATTAAATCCGACTAGATTTTGTATATTTTCTTGAAAAACAACTTGTATTTGCGAGAGACAACAGATTTTTATGGGGGATAGGCGAGTGAAACATAACCGAGACAAATAACTAGGAAACCAAAAATTACTTGAATCTAAAGTGGGGCGGACGCCAACTACCGGACCCTATACGATGAGCAAATGGAGAGGGTATGTAAAACTGCTTAGTAAAAAATAAACCGATACTTTATGGTAAAAAAATGTATCCAATTATTTATCCTTGTCATTAGCGGCAGAGCTAAAATGCATAAATAAACTCTTGCTATGGGTGGTTACAAGTAAGGATAAATGAGCTTTGAGCCCGCTTTTTGAAAAATATTAGCCAGCCAGGGTGGGCACGTAGGCAATCGCCAACCTTTGCTACGGGTCCACCATTGCGCGTACTACAACTTTTTTAGAAGTTATATTTGTAAATTCTTTTATCAAGTCTATAATACAAAACAAAGCTTGGCTAAGTTAGGCTAGATAAAGAGTGACCGAGATTTTTCTGGGAGGGATAAATATACGGCCGTTGTTCAACTAACCATTATAAATATTTTGTTGATTAATGTCCTATTAATTGCTCATGATGAATGATTAATTAATTTTTCATGATAAATGTTCATTTAATGAATCTAATAAATACATATATTTATTAATAAATAAGTTTATTAAAAAATATATATATATTGATCAGTAAAGAATTTGGTGCCGGCAAGTTTCGAACTCAGGTAACTAGTATCATCACCCGATGACTTTACCACTGTACTACAGTGACCCCGGTTAAAAATTATATTAATAATTTTAATGGTGGTAGTAAACGAAGCAGTGGGTGGTGGAAACAATGGCGTGTATTAATTGGTGAAGGTGGTAACATTACTGGTGGTGGGAAAAATAGTGGTCGTGGCTGGTTTTTACGTATGGTGGTGGATGTTAGTGAATAGCAATGGACAATAATAGTTTTGTGTCTTTTCAAAATGGGCAACATTTTATTGTGATAGATGTAGTTGGCTGTTTTTAGCACAACTGGTAAGGACAAAACACAAATATTTTGAGGAGGATACTAAATCATATAAGACAATATAATTGATCGGATAAATCACGGTTTTTAGTATTAAAATATAATTGATAATGACCGCCGGATCACCCAAATGGGATCCCAGCTATTTATAGTACTCGATCGGATAAATCACGGTTTTTAGTATTAAAATATAATTGATTACATTTTCAGAATACAAAACAAAGTTTGGACAAGTTAGGCTAGATAAAGAACGATCAAATTTATACTTGCAGAATATAAATCTACCGCTACAAAGGATCACGTTTAATTAAAATATAATTTAATAATAAATGTTCAATTCATATTTCACAATAAATGTTTCTTTAATTAATCAAATGAATATATTTTTGTTGATACATAATAAATTTATTTGATATTAACCATATCAGTAAGCATTAATGGTGGTTGTGATGGTAGGCAGTGGTGGGGATAATGGTGGTGGGTATTGGTGAGACTGGTGGAGTGGTGACTATATTGTGATGGTGGAAGAAACAGTGGTAGTAGGGCGAGAAAAGGGGTGGGTGGTGGTGGGGATAATGGTGGTGGGTATTGGTGAGACTGGTGGAGTGGTGACGATAATGTGGTGGTGGAAGAAGTAGTGGTAGTAGGGTGAGAAAAGGTGTCCTATGATAGGTAAATTATTTAGTCACCCTTGGCTAATTTTTCTTTGTTTTGTTTTAATTTGATTTTAGTTTTCAAATTACTTTTTTTATTTTATTTTTACAATTAAAACAATTTTTAAAGGCCAGATTTTTCCAAAAAAGAAGATGTTGTGATTTTAAGATTTGTCGGGTAGGGGGAAGGAAGAAAAATGACACCTATAAAAAAATTGACCAAACACAAGGCTGCACGCGAATTAATTATAATCGGTTCAGTTTCTCACATATCTCTTTATTCCCCTTTTTTTTTTCATGGTTTTTGTTTCAGTCATTATTTCTCCCCTACTTCATGGGATTATGCAAGGCTACGCGTGAATTAATTTTAATCAATTCAGTTTCTCACATCTCTCTTTATTCCCCTTTTTTCTCATGATTTCTGTTTTTATCATTTCTCCTCAACTTCGTGTAATTATGCATTCTTGAGAAATAGTTCATGATAATAGGTAAAGAGACGAGAAAAGAAATGGATCAAGAATTAAATATTATTATACATTTTAGGAAAATGAATAAACACAAATCTATGTAAATTGGGAACCCAATAATTTATATCAAACAGAAAAAATAAATTCTAATGCTAACATATTTTGCAAGATTAATCTAATTGATTTTAAAGTAATCTTAGGTGTTTTTAGTTTTGTTACAAGTTTGGTGAATGACCTTTGATGATTTTTTTTGAAGTAGTGAACGAAGTAATGTTCTACTTCCCATAGGATTTGCTCTAACGATTAACTATGTTTGTCCCAAAGGGTTGTATGACTTACATACACAATATTAAAAGATTCGAGTAAAAGGATATGTTTATTAACCAACTCCTAAAAAAATTTAGACTTGGATCGATCGGTTCGATTCTTCTCAGACAATTACGACATGTATGAATCGATGGATACATTTGAAATACACATCCTTGTTGAAAAGACGAGGGTACCCAAATATACCTCAATCTAAAACTTTTCCACCTATAAGTCCATTCTCCGAAAGTGATTGTCTATGGACTGAGTCGAGACAATACAACTAATCGGTTCACACTTCGTGTGATCGTCTATGGATACGAGATCGAGACAATACGACAACAAGATAACTTGCGTGATTGACTATGGATACAAGATCGAGACAATACAACAACGAAGTATGTTTACTTGATAATAGGTTCAGACTTAACCAAACACAATAGGATTGCTATCAAGTAAATAGGAATTAACGTTTGTGTATTTTACTTCTAATTATAATAAAACAATTATAATTGCGGAAATAGAAAAGTAAAAGACACGGCAAGATTTTGTTAACGAGGAAACCGCAAATGCAGAAAAAAACCCGGGACCTAGTCCAGAATTGAATACTCTCAGAATTAAGCTTCTATACAAAATCTAAACCAACTTCGTATAATTGAGACAAAGCAACTAAACCTATAGTTCACTTAGTTCCCTCAGTATCCCTGCGCCTCCAACTTGTAATAAGTCACGCACTTGGAACAATTTCTTTGGTTCATATTCCAAACAGTAAAGGAACAACAAATCTGTTCGGTAACAACTCTTTTAGAACAACGCGATATGAGTTTGACAAGAGGCTCTTCCGTTTATCCCAATAAACTCCTTTGTCAGGTTCTTAGATCTATCTATTAAACAACTACCAAAGTAATTGTCTAGACTATGCAATCAATACTCTTAATCACAAAGAATTGTATTGATGCCGATCTACTCAACTAATCACTCAAGGTTATAACAATGATAAACCGATTATAGTTGGATCTCCAGCCGATCAAGTTTTGTGCACACCAAAGATTATGAACTCAAATAAGAAATCTTCTTTGTCTTCAAATCTTCTTAGATCTTCAATAAACACTTGCACACAAACAACTTGAATCTCTTGTGATCAATCACACATAGAACAAAGTCTGTTAACAATGGATTATCACAAGAAGTCTTTAGATCTACACATAGTTCTAAAGATCCCCGTCGATACTTCGATCTAGTTTAAGTGAATCTTATATCAGAATAGAAGATTCTCAAGCATAAACAAACTAGGTGCAATCAAAGTTCAACAACCGTTAGTCAATCAAATCAATCGAAAACTAATAATAAACTGCAATTATCTAGTTTCCCACCAACGGTACTCGTAGAGCTTCCCAATCCCAAAGAAGTATTTAAAACGAGCAGTTGTAAAAGATTTCGCCTAATTAGGGTACTTTCCTCTCCGAATAGACGACTCTATCAGTAATAACACAACTAGGTAGTTTTGCTTGCTCTTAGGATTAGTTTTCTTAAAATGAAAACTTCAATATTTATAGACCAAGGAAGTTTGGACACCAAGGAATTTCCAAAACCGAATATTCTCAAAGATATGCAATAAAGTCCAAATCGGTTTTCATAATTCCTGGAAATGCACTGTCCAAATATTGACCGAAATCTCAGTAAAAAATCTCCAATTAGTAAATGCACATTACTATCTAAA